>JBAMJV010002026.1:0-147612 GCA_037951105.1 Echinarachnius parma | reverse complement strand
CAACAATCCCCCACTCCGTCCCCCTCCTAGCTACGCCAGTACGGGTCGTGCCATTGCCTGCAGCTAATTGCATTTAATAATTACATCAGTGGTTTACCTTTCCAGAGAAGAGAAAAATAATAATGACAATTACAAAGTAGGTCACAACAACACTTACCTAACGATGAATTTTATAGGGCAACGGGAATTAATATGAAAGGATATTTATGACTAGAATTACAATGAGAGGATGATTTTTTTTGTTATAACATGCATTCTCTAGATAGATGACAGCCTGTCTGAGTATTTTTTGGACCAGTCCTGAATGGTTTACAAACAATTTTTTTTTTTACTGTTCCGGGTATCGGTTGAGCTACATTTTACAATGTTTTTTAAACTTTGTTTATGAACATCTGCTTTTTGATACAACCATACTGGTTCAGGTTGCTTTATTCATTTATTATGTACTGATGGAAGCAATTATTCCTTCATATTTTAGTACTTATATTACATATTACAAACAAGACAATAAATGTAATTACAGAATGTTTCCTGCAGAAAACAGTTTATGGAACCTTTTATGGTCTATTAATAGAGATCACCCGTCTTCATTGCCCACTTTCCTTGCTTCCCCTAGGTGGACACTACACACATGTTTGACTGTAAATAGTCATACATGTAAAACCCCTTCTTAATTGGGAAAAATAAACCTCACCTCGATGTTACCCGAGCGACTTGTGTATGAAAAACAGTAGGGGGTCAGGTTGTAAAACACGCGGCGAGCCTTCTTAATCTATCATCCGCAAAATCCTCACTCGGGTAGGTTACCATAACAACCGCACCTCCCTCATCACATGAACAGCTGGGGCGACACGGAGTATCGACACGGAGTATCGGCGCGCGCTGTGTTTTTTGTTCACGGCCATGACGTCTTCTACCCGGGTAACGTTCCGCACACGTCTTAATAGACGGTTTATCAGGATGTCATCCGGATGTCGTCAGGACGTCACCGCGCTATCACCCTGACCCGACTAGGGTGAATCTCACCCCGATGTCGTCCTGATGTCGTCCTGATGTTATCCCGATTGGAGCTTCTTAATAGAAACGGTGTAGGATCTCATCCGGACAACATCAGGACGTCACCGCGACTATTTTGTTTGATTAAGAAGGGGTTTAAGTAATGATTCCCTCCTCCCCCTTGAAACTGACTGTGCCATTGGGAATGAACCTCTGCATGGTCAGTGTACTATGTTTAGTATAGTATATGTTTAGTATAGAGCTGAGAAGTCTGCACGATGTACTGTGCCGGACTGACCAGATGATGCACCGTTAGGTCGGATTTGAGCGATGGACAGGCAGCATGAAGTAGGAACTCCATAAAAATGATTGGAAAAAAAAATAATAATAATGATAATTAAGTATTATGGCGTAAATATTCATTTTGAATGAACGCCAAAATAATAAAAATAACAACAACAACAACAACAGTATCATGATATGATTATCATGAATACGAAATATAACTATTTGGCATTTTAATATGTGATGTATACACACATAAAGAAAAGACAAATACAAGTCACAGCCATAGTGAAGGGCATCACCAATTCATTTAATGAAAGTTGAAAGTTATAATTTGTGGAAAAAAATTTCTTGAGGAATAGTTAGATTATTTGCAACTGGCTTACTCTGACCACAAGATGGAGACATTCTTCAAAAATCCTGGATCCACCTCCCAGCATCAAGAGCTATATCAAGAGTTTGGTATGCACCTGTGACTGGACTGACTTGGGTGGTCACTCACTAGCACTTGCCCTCTTGCCAGGGGCAAGTTAAAATTGATGTCGGGAAAGTCAAATTTAATTAATCGTCCAGTTTGCTTGCCTGATCGGGCAACTAAATAATTGTTCAACTATGAGAAAACAATGTATTTTCATACATGTAAATCTTATCTAGAAGTAGGAGGGCAAGTAAATTTTATATTGGGGCAAGAAAATGTCAAAATGTATAATTTTACTTGCCCGAACGGGCCAGTACATACAAAAGCGTGGACGCTTGGCATATATGACAAGGGGGTAGAGAAGGGGAGACATCCAACAACAACTATCTCATAAAGGGGGAGTGGGGGGGGGGGGGGGGGGGTAGTACCCACATTACACAGATCCCTTAACCAGCACTCACATTCTTGAAAAGATGCATGACACCTTCTTCTTCATACATCACAAGCTTGGCAAGTAGTTGTGACCTGACTGAATGGAGTGGTCACTCGTATGACAAGGGGTCAGAGAGGGTGAAACGTCAAACAATAACTATCTCATATCACAAGGGGGTAAAGGGGGAGGGGGAGGGGGAGGGGGAGGGGGAGGGGGGAGGGGGAGGTCCCGGTCCCATAACATATTCTTAGAGCAGGATTGTATTCTTGCAATGATGCATGGCACATTCTTCTTCATACATCACAAGCTTGGCTGGTAGTTGTGACCTGACTGAATGGAGTGGTCACTCGTATGACAGGAGGGCAGAGAGAGGGGGTAATGTTCCACAACAACTATCTCATATGAAAATGCATAAAGGGGGGGGGGGGGTGGGGGAGAAGGGGAGAAGGGGCCTGGGGAGAGAAGGAGGACCACAAGGAGGAACTATAGCAGGTCCCTAATCCAACAATCATATTACTCCAATGTTGCATAGCACCTTCTACCTACATGTACATTATGAGCTTGACTGGCTGCTGCGACTGGACTAGATAGAGAGTGGTCACTCAACTAGGAAGCTGTATAAAAGGGACATCAAAGCAACAACAACAACTATATCACATAACAAAGACCTAGAGAGGGAGGGGACGGGGTGGACATATATTCAGCACGCATGCTCTTAATTATCTGTGACACGTCTAGAACATCATGAGTTTGACCGGCAGGTGTGACCAGCAGGTGTGATATGGACACTCGTATAACAAGGGGAAGGTCAAGACCACTGAACTGGATATCTGGATATCTGGATGGGGGGGGGGGGGGGGTGTTTCACAAAGATCCCAAGTAAAACTTAACATTAAGTTGGACTTAAAAACTATGGAAAGCCATTAGTTACTTTGTAAAAATTGTTAAACAAGTTCTTTAAACAGGCCTACAATTTTGATAAATATCATCAACATTTTCTTTAATCAAAGGTACTTCAAGTTAGTGATGTGACATTTTGTGTAAAACCCGAATTAGTAAACTTTGAGGTATACATGTACATGTAGGTCGCTGATATTGACCCTGCAGCAGCCAAACCAATCACAACTCACTGTCCAGTAGTTACTTAATCCCCTGCCAGACCAGTCACAATAACGCTAAGGCTGTGTAATGATTACCCCTTTGCCTACGGAACCCTGGTGACGTCAGCCCTGTAATAACTCTATGGGGATTTTAAAATCTTGTAGAGAACCGGGCAAGATTTTATAACAGTTTTGAGGGAAAACCTCAAACAAAAATGTTAAAATATATGTTATAATAAATATCTTCAAATATCTTCATAATAAGGGATATTGAAAAATGAAAACCATTTTATTGTTCTCTTACCAGAGATTCTGATTTTGATTTTGATTGAATTTGACAAAAATAATGGATCAATTTAATGCAATGCTTGAAATTATCTTTTTATCCTGGTGGCTGCTTATAAAGCAAGTACGTTCTCCAGACTGGAGGATACAAAAAGTATACCAAGATGGTTGTCTTTAAAATAGTATAGTCACTATTAGTGACTATAAACAGGTTAACCCCTTCCCTTAGAGATTCTGATATCACTGTAACCTTTGTACAAAGCCCACCCAGTTCACGTAAGCAACACGTTAACCGGTTATCTACTAGATTTTGCAATCCCCAAAGAGTTAATAACGGACCACCAGGTTCCCATAGGCATCGTCTTAACCTGTTCCCTACTGGATTTTGCAATCCCCATAGAGTTAATACAGGGCCCACCAGGTTCCCATATAGGCAATAGGTTGACCTGTTCCCTATGAGATTTGCAGTTCCCATAGAGTTAATACAGGGCACACCCGGTTCCCATAGGCAGGCCCGTAGCCAGGGGGGTACGTTGAGTGCATACGCAACCCCCCCCCCCCCCCCCCCCCAAAAAAAATAAATAAATAATTGAGAAAGGTCCACTTTTTGCCGGTCTCGACCAACTAAACCAGTGGTCTCGGCCTCGAACCTGCCCCCCAAATTACGCACCCCCCCCCCCCCCCTTGAAAAATCCTGGCTACGGGCCTGCATATAGGCAATAATAGGTTAACAAGACGAATGAAGGAGACAAAGGCGCATTGAGTTTCTCAAAAACATCCTGAAGATGAAACCCAAAACTGTTTAGGTTCACTTGGTCTACACGAGGGGAGTGTTTCACAAAGATCTTTTAAATTTGAATGTAAATTCTTAGTTAGACTTGGAATTATGGTAGGCCATATGTAGCTATTGAATAAAACATATCAACAAATTATACAAATGCAAGTATTTTAGAAGTTTTAACAAATTTAACATAAAAAATGTTATATTATCTCCTTGATGATGGAAATTTAAATATAAAACAAAAATATATGCTGTATTCTAAAACTAATTATACATTATACCTTTCCATAATATTAAGTCTAACTAAGAGTCCAACTTAAAATCTTTGTGAAAGGCCCCCAGGGCTCCACACTTACTTCTTTTTTGTTTTACTAGTGTCCCAGTTTGGCCATTATTTCTCAATTTTGGTGGCCCTAAATGGTGATTTACTAGCCCTAAAATGATATATCGATTATAAACAGTACTCCATTTATGATGTACAATTATGGATAAAGTCGTCTGTCATCAAAGAATACAACAGGACTCGACACTCGCACTGGCCCGCTGGCCCGCTGGCCCGCTGGCCCAGCTAGGGCCAGTGAAATTGCACTACGAGCCAGCAGATTTTCAACCCGACATTGACAAAATTAGAAAAGTCTTGTTTTCTTCCATGTCATGCTTCATCTATAATCACAGGTTTGATCAGGAAAGAGTGATATTTTTTAATAGTAAAAAGTTTACTCATGAAATAAGATTTTCTGGTCAGTAAAAAAGAAGGGGAAGAAATTATTTCACTGGCCAGACCAGGCCACTGACCAAAAAAAAAGTAAGTGTGGAGCCCTGAATACAAGATTTCTTAATTCTGTCAATGTCAGTCTGGTTGCCCAATGGGGCCACCAAAGTTTGACTTTCATGAAATTTGACTGGTCCTGGGCCAAGGGGAAAGTACTAGTGTAAGTCCTGTGTATTAAGTATTGTGTGATGAATGACTAGCCCTGTGAGATTTCATGTCTAATAAATAATAATAATAAACTGTTTTTATATAGCGCATATATCACAAAAATAAATTTAAGTCTCCATGCACATTAAAGGAAGGAAAATATAGAAATAGGAAAACAGACATAAGGGAGCGAAGAAGAGACAAGGTGAGATGAAAAGTGACAACACTTTGACATACAGTACATACAGTGTAAAACGGGGCAAGGTAAAGGGCAAGGTACTTGAAAACAGTGGAATAGCTTGGGGCATCCTTGCAATATTTTCCTTAATGTCTTCCCTTTTTTGGGGGGCCAATTTGATTATGGTGAAAGTTTAAATTAACATAATGCATGTTCTAAATCACATCACGCCTGTGTAACAGATTACTTTATATCCCTGTTCGGTGTATACTTAAACGTAGTGGTATAGCTTCAGGCATCCTTGCAATATTTTGTTTTTGTTATTTCTGCCAATTTAATTAGAGTGAGAATAAAATTAACATAATGCATGATCAAAATCACATCACGCCTGAGTAACAGATTACTCTAAAAACCCTAAACCGTGTATACTTGAACATAGCGACATAGCTTCGGGCATCCTTGCAATATTTTCTTTATGTTTCCCTTTTGTTTTGGTTATGTCTGCCAACTTAATTAGAGTGAGAATAAAATTAACATAATGCATGTTCAAAATCACATCACGCCTGTGTAACAGATTACTCTCAGGCCCTAATCCTTGTATACTTGAACATAGCGACATAGCTTGGGGCATCCTTGCAATATTTGTCTTTATGTCTTCCCTTTTGTTTTGGTTATGTCTGCCAACTTAATTAGAACGAGAATAAAATTAACATAATGCATGTTCAAAATCACATCACGCCTGTGTAACGGATTAATTGTATACTCCCTGTTCACTGTATACTTGAAAATAGTGGAATAGTTTGGGGCAAGCTCCTTGCAATATCTTCCTTACATGTCTTCCTTTTTTTCTGCCAATTTGATTAGAGTGAAAGTTTAAATTAACATATAATGCATGTTCAAAATTACATCACGCCTGTGTAACAGATTACTTTAAATTCTTCTTCCGTGTATACTTGAACATGGCGACATAGCTTGGGGCATCGTCGCAATATTTGTCTTTATGTCTTCCCTTTTGTTTTTGTTATTTCTGCCAATTTGATTAGAGCGAAAGTAAAAATAAACATAATGCATGTTCAAAATCACATCACGCCTTTGTAACAGTTTAGTCTAAAGCCCTTTATAGCCGTGTATACTTGAACATAGCGACATAGCTTGGGGCATTCTTGGAATAATTTGCTTCATTTTCCCTTTTATTTTTTTACAATTTCTGCCAATTTAATTAGAGTGAAAGTAAAAAATAAACATAATGCATGTTCAAAATCACATCACGCCTGTGAAACAGATTACCTAAAAATCCCTGGACAGTGTATACCTAAATGTAGCAGCATTAGCATGGGCTAAATTCGAGGCTGAGGCATGCTTGGTAAATACCCTTCCTTTATTTTTCCCTTTTTGTTTTTTTTTATCTTCGTATTCCTGTCAATTTATTAGGGGGAAACACTCTTCTGTACCACCCCCCCCCCCCACCTCCCCCCGCCCTCCCATCACAATGATTAGCCACCCTGAAGGGTAATATAAAAAGCTCTACATAAGCCGCTATCAATACGAGCGAACAGGATCAAATAAGCTCGGTATATCTCATTTTTCACTTTGAAAAAGTTTGTTCTCATTCCTATAAATTTAGGGGGACACATACTCTCTCCTCTTTCCCCCTCCCCCTCCCCCTGCCATCCCATCACGATGATTAGCCACCCTGAAGGGTTAATATAAAAGGCCATCTCTACATAAGCTGCTAACAATAAAGGGGGGACCGCCATCAAATACGCTTGGCGTGTAGCATCTTCATTTAATATGCCCCTCGTACATGGCAAGTCTCAATATTTTGTCGCAAATTGAGAAAAATGAGCATCATCTCTCCATTACAAAGATGAGGGTACGGTGGCTTCATGAAATTGGTAGTTGCTTTATCACCGCTCAATTTTCGGGGACCTATTTTTCTAGAAAATTTGCAGTCAATTTCTTGTTGGAAAAAAAATAGCAAAAATAACCACAAAGACCACACAAATTGTATAACAGATGAAAGACAATAGTTTCTTGAAAACTATCTCTAGAAATGTTGCCGTATATCAGTTTATTTCTTGTGAAAAATTCTGCGAAATTACTCAAGAAGAGGTGTGCAAACCTGTGCACTTGCTGTGATATTTCTGTTTATTACAACACCTTTTTGTCACAAAGACAAGGATGGAAGCTCTTTCATAATGGGCACTACAATATACTTATTTTATCTTACGTTACTATATTTATTAACTTAAGACAAGTGAAATAAATGTTGACATTTAAAACAAGCAAATAGGCTATTATTTTTTATCAATTCTCACCACAGAAAGAAAATATCACCCAATATTTCTCTTGAGTGGATATGGAGCAATTTAGAAAGGACAAATAATGATAAACCAAATACGTATTTTCTTTAATTACAAGACTTATGTGAAGCAGTTATAACTCCTGTCCAAATGTCTATTGTTCATACCTTGGAATTGTATATTAGTCATTGTTTTGAAAAGGTGAGTACTGAAACAAATTTAAATCAAATCAAATCAAATAATAATAACAAAATAACTGTTCTCACTTACCTGTTGAGATGTGATGAGGTAACCAGTCATCACATGTAAAAAGAAACGAGAGAGAAGAAACAAAGTAAAAATCAATTTCAATTCAAGTTGCTACAGTATATAAAGTATACTACGCAGTGAATGCAACAAGGAGGTATCAGAAAGTCTATATCCTTGGTGGATGCATCCAAGATAGAGTCCACAATGCAACGCCATGAAACCTTATATCCATCATTAGTGTCCGCAGGTCACCTACGTGTATGTCATACTAGACAACCCTAGATGACCACCTCAGGGGAACAATAGTGGACACTGAAGACAGGTGACCTCATCTTCTAAGATGACCACTTATAAAGGGGAACAAAAATAGTGGCCACTGAAGACAGGTGACCTCTATTGACAGGTTCTTCTGAGGTGACCACTTATAAAGGGGAACAACAATTGGCCACTGAAGACAGGTGACCTCTATTGACAGGTTCTTCTATTAAAGATGACCACTTATAAAGGGGAACAACAATAGTGGCCACTGGAGACAAGTGACCTCTATTGACAGGTTCTTCTATTAAAGATGACCACTTATAAAGGGGAACAAAAATAGTGGCCACTGAAGACAGGTGACCTCTATTGACAGGTTCTTCTGAGGTGACCACTTATAAAGGGGAACAACAATTGGCCACTGAAGACAGGTGACCTCTATTGACAGGTTCTTCTATTAAAGATGACCACTTATAAAGGGGAACAACAATAGTGGCCACTGGAGACAAGTGACCTCTATTGACAGGTTCTTCTATTAAAGATGACCACTTATAAAGGGGAACAAAAATAGTGACCACTGAAAACAGGTGACCTCTATTGACAGGTTCTTCTAAGATGACCACTTATAAAGGGGAACAAAAATAGTGGCCACTGAAGACAGGTGACCTCTATTGACAGGTTCTTCTAAGATGACCACTTATAAAGGGGAACAAAAATAGTGACCACTGAAAACAGGTGACCTCTATTGACAGGTTCTTCTATAACAAATTTTTTTTCTGTGCAGGGGATAACTTTTGGTAATAATAATAATATTTATATAGTTTCTTATATAGCACTAAATACATAAATCTTTCATAGCGCTTTACACTAGTATTACCCTGATCAAAGGATACATAGGATTCCTTCCAAGCGCTCATGGGCTCAAGAAGATCATTATAGGCAGGTTGGCTGCTACAGACAGGTGGCCGCTAAGACAGGTTTCTCTCAATGTTTAATTAATTCTCCTTTGTTATAGAAAAACCTCTCCAAACAGGTTCCATAACAATTTTTTTTTTTAACTACAGGGGATCACTTTGGGTGGCCACTATGGGCAGATTTAGTGCTACAGACAGGTGGCCACTTAAGAGAGGTTATTACTGTATGTTCAATTAGTTCACCTCAGTTTGTAAAAGAAAATGCAGTAAATATGTTGTGAGAACAGTTAATTTGTGTAGATTATACAAATGTAGGGCATTATATACTTTTTTATGGGGAAGATTAGTTAATTTGAGTAAGTAGTTGTTATTCTTGAGGAATATTATGTACTAATCTCACATAATGTTTGTAAGTGTTGTTTATTCTGAAGAAACATTATTTTATACTCAAATAATTTGCGTAAGTGTTGTTTATTCTCAAGGAAGTTACAGCCATTAGAGCGAGTGAGAAAATTGAGGGGAAAAAAGACGAGAAAAAATTGAGAAAAATGAGAAATGGATCCTCCAGTAATCTACAGAAGATATGAAATGACTGCAACATTATCTCCTTCACATTAATCAGTCTGCTAACATGAAAGGCTGAAAAACATGGTCATATCCTCGAAAATTAGTAGTGCTTAAAGCTAAACATCAGTATGAAAGTTATGGAAAACATACGAATCAAGAACATTTTAAATGGCAAAAAAACAAAATCTTGCATTATTTTTATCACCATAAACATACTGGAAACCTATTAATTTATTAAGAAAAATTAGAACAAACAAAATGTTGTTTCATCTACATAAGATCCATGTTAAATCCCTTTAACATTTTTCTCATCAACAATATATTCTGTTACATGTAATTCAAGAAATTATGCTTTATCTACCAAATCTTGTGGTTTGAGCAAGGCTTAACAAAGAGCTATATTCTAAAGATGTGGCACTGTCATGTGTGCATGCCCGAATTAACCCTTGACTACGGGAAACCGAGTGGGTTGTGTAGAAAATCTATGGGGATTTCATAAACTCGTAGGGAGCGGGTTAAGGAAAACATGGGGAAGGGAGAAGGTGTGGGAGGGGTTCCCCAACTCCACACACCCACACCTATAAGTCAACATGGCGGTAGGGAGAGTTTGTGTGATTAGGTCCCCACTCCTCCTCCCCCCCCCCCCCCCCAACCCCCCCTCCTATAAGTCAAAGTGGAGGAAGGGGGTGTGGGAGGGGTGTATCTCCCAGTATGCATACCACGCACAGACTCAAATGTCATATTATGAAACACTAGATCTATCTGTTATGTTCCTTCCATCTCGGTCATGGACCAGACCCAAGTCTGTCATGTTGTCGATGAGGTCGTCAGTTGAGAAGGAGAAAGGCGCGAAGTCACTTTTTTTGTACTTTGGCAAATAATCATGTTTAAAATTGTTGGAGCCCTGTGGAAACCAAATTTAGCTCTCTTTTAAATTTTGATAAATACAATGTATTCCTCAACTAAGAAATAATTGTGATCCGGAAATTTGACATCGCATAGAGAAGGCACCGACCTACAAGATGGTATGCAAAACTAAAATTTGCCAAAAATGGACTTATTGCCCTTCTTACTCTCAGGCGATGTTGCCCTTCTTACTCTCAGGCGATGAGTTATGAGTTTATCCAGACCCGCTTGCACACACTGCAATAGCTGATTGATTGCACGGCTGCTCACCAAATCATACAAGTATATGTGACCTTTCCTTAAATAGGTCATGTTAGGGGAGCCATTGCTCTACCATTAACTAGCATCTATCTACATGTATCTTGGAGGCTCCAGTCAAAATTATTTCTAATTCAAAGTAATTATTTAACAATATTCAAACCCCTAGGAATAAATTCAATTAATTAACGCATTCCCTTCAAGATTCTTGAATCCTAAATATAGACTTTGTACATAGCCCACCTGGTTCCCGTAGGGTCATGTTATGTCAAGCCATTGCTCATCTATTAACTAGCATGTATCTACCTTGGATGTTTGTTTATATTTAACACCACTGTACTGCTGAATATGAAGTGCGAGATATCAACAACAAAATCAACTCAAAACTATTTCCATTTTAAAGTAGTTAAATCATGTACAGTACATGTGCTTTTGAGGAAGTTCATCTCATAATCTGAACTGTATTGCATATTCCAAATGATCAAATTTTTTTTTAAAAGTAAGACGATACATTAATTATGATTTAATAACATGGATATACATGTAATTACGGACTGCTTTGTTTCTAGTCTTGTATTGTGACATTTCAAAGTACCAGTATCCTGGGCCATTTATCTATGTTACCTTTCATTTGTATGAAATACATAAACAAGAATAAACAAAAATAATCAAACACCTTTAATAGGATAAGTTTCACTAATTAATAGAACATTAATCCAACTCCCTTTATCAAATTATGCAAAAAATATATTAACTTTCACAATCCGAGCGCTCAATGCAAGTCATGTACTTTCAAGCATGGCATAATAATATAATATTAATATTAGCAGAACTATGATGTTTTGACTGCCACCGAAATGTCATCTGAAGTTCAGTGTTTGATTAAATTAACCAGTTCTAATGAATCCCAAAAATAATTTAATATTGGGCTTAATTGAATAATGTCAGAACGGGGTAAATTCTGTGAAACCATAATTACATTATGACTGCATTAATCATGTTTTCTAGGGTCTATGCACAAAACAAATGTACTCATAATACGGAGTAGTATCAAGGCAACAAGCAAACAGTATCAGTATACATGTATGTGGACAAGGACGTAGGAGGATGGGGGGGGGGGGGGCTGGGGGGCTGCTGTGCCCCCATAAGTTTTGAAAATGGCCATATTTGGGTACAACACACCTGAAATTTGGGCAAATCATGACATATTCGGGCAAAATACTGTCATATTCCTGCAAAATTATGTTACTTTCCGGCACAACCGTATCATAATCGGGCGCGATCTTGTTATTTAGGACTTTAAACAATTAAATACATGACATTTATGGGCATCAAAGAGGTAACTGGTGAGGGCCCTTTTTTTGTTTTGCTTGAAAATTCGGGCAAAAGACCCCCCCCCCCCCCCCCCCCAGGAGAAGAACGTGCCCATGCCTATGCCCATGTTTGTGGAAACACGAAGTGCATGAAGTGAATGCCCTCCAATAGGCTTCTCAAAGCCAACGGTTGCATCAAAGTCATCCAAGCAAGAATTGTTACTGCATATTGTGGGGCGAGAGTGAGAGGAGCGTTGGGTAGATATTTTAGGCTAAATTGAGTTCTGTAAACCATCTTGTACATGTGTAGGTCAGAGCATTCTTTATGCAGTGCTGAATCTTTAGATCTTATGGTAAATATTTTACTTAATAAAAATAATAATGACAGTTGCATACATTGGGTCCAGAACTATGAACATGATTTTCTCCGGTGTACAAAGTACAAACGGTGACTTAGCGCCCTTCTCTTTAATAACCAACAATATTATCTTTATAATTACTATAAAAGCAGGCCTGACTAAAGACTACAACATAACACAAAACTGACCCAGTGATTGAGAGTAAATTGTGATGGCATAGTTACATTTCTTTGCCCAGAGTAAATGGTTCTAAGCGATGTAATGCCAGGCAAGCCAAAATATGTCGACCTAGCAGCTGCTAAAAAAAAGGCCACTGTTCAGGAAAAATATATTTTCTGAACACTTTCAGGACTAATTGATTTTACTTTGAAACATGTATATTCCCCCATAGATCCTAGCCCGGAGTATTTTAGGGACCAGTCCTGAATCCATGGGTTAATAAGGGAGATCTTCAAATTTGTGTGCCAGGATTTGGAAATATATCTGTGCATTACCAGGGAGCATCGGTCCTGCAGAATCAGGGAGACTTCACTTGGCAGCTCTGGGAAAGCCAAAGGTTGTACGCATATATTCCATAGATCCTAGCCCAAGTATTTCCAGAACAAGTCCTGAATGGGTTAATTGGGGAGATTTTCACATTGAGGTGCCAGGATGTGAAGATATCTGTGCATTTCCAGGGAGCCTCGAACCTGCAGAATCGGGGAGACTTCACTTGGCAGCTCTGGGAAAGCCAAAGGTTGTATGCAAGCAATGGGGTGGGAGCTTGGAGGCGGCGGAGAGTTATAAATGTTGTTTGAAGCTGGTTTGATTAATGAATGTTTACTCTGCATCTCTGATAGCTGATCATTACGCACCATTGCTGGAGTAAGGACAGGCTTTAAGGAACTACCAATGTTTTGAAAACACTCACAAATAATCTCTAATAATCTTCACCAATGATAGAAATACATTTTTTTTCCTGGTGGTCCAGTTGGGTATGTGGATAAGAGATTTGTTACAATTTGCTTGCCCTAACCAGAATAGAGTAGCCCAAAACTAAGAAAATGATAACAAATTTGTGTTTTTTTCGGAAGTGAACAATCAACTCCTTTTTATGCGACCAATAGAACAGAACCGCTTGGCAAGAAGGGAAAAAAACAGATATTGGTGTTATTTTATGAATAATACATTATTTTGTAATGTTGGACTAACAGAAAAGGTATGAACTGTCATTTATTCCCACATAATAATCTATACACACGTCTTCAGATTTTTAGTAAATAGATGAAAATTCTCTACAACACCTTTAAGCGGGGAGCTAGATTTAGGGACTTGACATTTATGTTAAGTGTGCCAGGTTAGTATTACAATCTATTTCATGGCAATTACATCATGAAGCGCATTCATCAAGGGGAGAGGGGGGACTAGGGTTCATGTTAATGCGAGAAGTTCATGTTCCATTCTATTTCAAGATCATTACATCGTCGGACGAGAGTGAATAGGGCATTAAGTCAATGTTTGGCTAAACTCAGATTTGTTGTATAGATGCAAGTTCCCTACAACGCCTTTAAGCGGGAAGCTAGATTCAGGGACTTGACATTTATGTTAAGTGTGCCAGGTTAGTATTACTATCTATTTCATGCCAATTACATCATTAAGCGCATTCGTCAAGGGTGAGAGGGGGACTAGGGTTCATGTTAATGTGAGAAGTTCATGTTTGTTCAGATTTGTTGTACTTGTAGATATAGATGCAAATTCCCCACAACACCTTAAAGCAGGGAGCTAGATTCAGGGACTTGACATTTATGTTAAGTGTGCCAGGTTAGTATTACAATCTATTTCATGGCAATTATACATCATGAAGCGCATTCGTCAAGTGGGAGAGGGGGGACTAGGGTTCATGTTAACGCGAGAAGTTCATGTTCCATTCTATTTCAAGATCATTACATCGTCGGGCGAGAGTGAATAGGGCATTAAGTCAATGTTTGGCTAAACTCAGATTTGTTGTATAGATGCAAGTTCCCTACAACACCTTAAAGCGGGAAGCTAGATACAGGGACTTGACATTTATGTTAAGTGTGCCAGGTTAGTATTACAATCTATTTCATGCCAATTACATCATGAAGCACATTCGTCAAGAGGGAGAGGGGGGACTGGGGTTCATGTTAATGCGAGAAGTTCATGTTTGTTCAGATTTGTTGTAGATATACATGTAGATGCAAATTCCCGACAACGCCTTTAAGCGGGGAGCTAGATTTAGAGACTTGACATTTATGTTAAGTGTGCCAGGTTAGTATTACAATCTATTTCATGGCAATTACATCATGAAGAGCATGCGTCAAGGGGAGAGGGGGGACTAGGGTTCATGTTAATGCGAGAAGTTTATGTTCCAATCTATTTCAAGATCATTACATCGTTGGGTGAGAGTAAAAAGGGCATTAAGTCAATTTTATGCTAAACTGAGTTATGTAATCATATTGTGCATTCAGAGCCTCCTCTTTGCAGTGAGAAATTTTGGGATAACAACTGTGTCTAATTTGGGGAATAGTCATCAAATATAAAAAGAGATCTACATTTAGTTTCTATATAGCCTTAAAATGTTAAACATAAGTACAATAAATGACGACATCAAGATACATAAAAGACCTAGGCTATACTGTTGCTTCATGGTATTAAAAACAGAGATAGAATACAAATAATATTTTCCTACAAATGCTTTTCGTCAGCTGAGAGTGAGAAGGGCTTATCAATGATTATCTCTGAAGTACAAAAAGTGACTAAACGCCCTTCTCTTTCTCAACCGGACATAATGGCCCGTATTCACAAAGGAGGTTTGTACAGTCCATGGTCTAAACCCCGGTTTACATCTATGGAATGCCAATTGTAAACTGATGGAGAGAGAATGTGTACCATCAACATTGTTAACAAGTAAGGAATTTACATTCTCTCTCCATCAGTTTACAACGGCATTCCATAGATGTAAACCGGGGTTTAGACCATGGACTGTACAAACCTCCTTTGTGAATACGGGCCAATGATACAGATCATGGACCTACTGATATTCTAAACAGAGATACACTGCAGTGAAAGTTTTTCCTACAGATCGTTTCCACATAGCTGCTCTTGACCCAATTGTACATGTACAAGTGGGTACTTGGTAAGAATTGAGGGTGTGTGAATTAAGTATGTGTGTGCACCTGTAACAGGCGGGCCGGGCTGCAATGCTCCCCCGGGAATTAGCGGTGTGCATGTCTGTCACGTGCGGACTGATTGTGAGTGTGCATTCAATGACCTGGGTAGTTGCTGTGAAGTATGTGTGTGCACCTGTAACAGACAGCCCCAAATGCTCCCCAGGGAATTAGCAGTGTGCAAGTCATGTGCATATTGATTGTGTGTATTTAATGACCAGGGTAATTACCGTAATAATAAAAATGAAAAATCATTTTAAGAGTGAAAACTTGATTTGTTTTCAAGATAGGCCTGCAGTTGAAATGAAAATTCTTGGTTGTTAATTGTTTTGTTTTGATTTGATTGTCTTGGTTTTGTTTCTTTGTAGCGTTTGATTTGTTTGCTTTGTTTTGTTTTTGTTTGGTTTAGATGTTTCATTTCATTTCAATGTAATGTTATTGTTTTGACTTGCTTTGTTTTTCTGAGTTGGTTTTGTATGAACATCTTTACAAAAATATGCATCTTGCTTCTTTTCTATTTGCCATTGATGAAATGCATCAATTATATCTGTACATTCAATCATTTTTTTATAAAAACTTGCAATTGATCTTGCAATGAAAATACACCTGTATATGTGGACATCTAAAAAAAAGATTGATTGCATATTTGGAAATGGCTTACAACTCAAGGTTAACATGATTGTTTTAGTTTGTTATGTATTTCTTCTGTGATCATTCTAACAGAAATACAAACAAATTTGCTAGGTGTTCCTTTTTTTTGCCATTGACATACTGTTCCAGTTATATATATCTGTTTGTTTTCTATCGATATAAATTACAGCTTTTACTGGGAAAAGACATAGATATCTAAAAACTGATCAATCATGTGTTTGAATACAACTTGCTAAAATCTAGGGTTGTATGGTCAAACCTGCTCTATAGCTACATTACCACCACAAATCTTGACTCGATATAAATTGTTTGCATGTAAAAAGAACCTGTCTGTAAAGAGCACCTGCTCATCTCCCTTGAGGGGTCTTTATAGACAGGTTTGACTGTAGTTTATTTTGTTTGAGTAGTTTTGTTTAATGGAACATTAATCTTTATAGATAGGTTTGACTGTAGTTTATTTTGGTTCTGTTTTGTTATTGGAGTGGTATTTGATTTTTGTCCTGATTTGTTTTGTGGCATCATCATATACTGTACATGTATGGACAGGAGCGTTTGCTTTTCTTATTCTTCTTTTTTTATATATTGCCAATGACATTGATGGGGTAAAAAGTTGAATTTCATCTCAATGAACAAATCACTTTGGATACCCACCATTAGGAGTTACAACTTTTATCGGGGGAAAAGGAAATGGAATTCTAAGAAAAACAAATTTAAATGTATTGATTGTGTTTTTGGATACGACTTACAAATCAAGATGGTAATTGATTCTATTGTTATAGATAATGCATTTCTGAGATGATTCTAAGAAGAAGAAAAAATGAATTTAACCTTGGTCCGTCTCACCATTGATGAAATGTAACGTTCCTATCTTGAAGACAATACAATGCTTGTTTCCTTTCAATATACACGTATTACAGCTTTTATTGGACATGGAATTCTAAGATAATAGAAACAAAATATTGACGTGTTTGGATCGTATATTTCTAACAGAAAAAAATATATGGTCATTGATGAAATGTAACAATCATACCTAACAAATAGACAATATCACACAAGTTTGCTTGTTTCCTATCAATACAACTGTTGGCTATTATTGGAAATGGGACGTGGAAATACAAACAAAAATGATTGATCATGAGTTTGGACATGTATTTCAGAATGTTTTCTGTTTATGACCCTACATTTCAAACAGGAAAACAAATATGGCCATTGATGAAATGTAAGAATTGTACCTTGGTTAATAGACAATATCAAGTTTGTTGCCTATCAATACAACTAATATAACTTACAGCTTTTACTGGATAAAACACATGAAAGTCCAAATTACAAACTTATTGATCACGTATTTGGACACAAATTTCAGAATGTTTTCTGTTATGATCCTACATTTCTATCAGAAAAAAAATATGGCCATTGATGAAATGTAACAATTGTACCTTACAAGTAGACAATATCACTTGCTTGTTTCCGATCAATATAAATTACAGCTTTTACTGGATAAAAGGCATGAAAATCTAAAATAAGAATTTATTGATCACAAGTTTGGACATGACTTTCAGAATTGTTTTGTTATGATCCTACATTTCTAACAGAAAAACAAATATGAACTTAACCTTGGCTTGCCATTAAAGAAATTTTTCAATTCTACCCTACAAGTAGACAATATCACGCTTGTTTTCTATCAATATAAATGACCGCTTTTTATTGGAAAAAAGACATTGAAATCTGAGACATGATTGATCGTGTATTTGGATTTAGAACTCACAGCATCTCAGGTTGTTACTGTGACAACAAATAAATTGCGCAAATGAGAATATGTATCTTGTGTCGTGACCTCATTTGTCAAATTCTAGTTTTTAGATCAAGTGGGTGGTACAATTTATATTTTACCTGAAATTAATTTGTAACAAAAACAGTTTGTGACATGACATATGTAGGGCAAATAGTCAGGGACACACCCCCCACACACACACACACAGTATACAAACACACACACACTAACACATACAAACACAAACACACACACACACATGCACGCACAAACGAACAAACATACACACGTTATGCACGTTTGCATTCACCCACGTACACATGCACACGCGCAAGCACTCACATACTCGCACAAACAAATACACAAGCACCTGCAAAAGCATGCACATACAATACATACATACATACACATACACACGAAGCATGCAACACGCACACACAAACAGTATCCTGTATTGATCATGTATTTGGATAAATGGCCCATAAAAAGTCAAATTGTAGTAATTGTGACAACTTGTACATTTGCATGACATGTCCAGACCCACACACATACAAGAAAGTATGAAAACACATAAAGACAAACACACCCACCTACACACATATTTATCATGTATTTGGATATGGTCCATCCATAACAAGTCAAATTGGTAGTAATCATGATAAATTGCGCAAATGAAAATATGTATCTTATGTCGTGGCCTCATTTATAAATCTCTACTTTAAAATCAAGAGGGTTGCACATTTACATGACAGGAACTAAAACAGTTCATGACAAGACATATGTAGGTCAACTAGTCAACTACACATCATAGAAAGCTTGTATATTTCAAGACATGAACACATACACACACACACATACTAGAATGTTAACATACACATACAAACACACATATTGTTCATGTAATTGGATATGTTCCATATCAAGTCTAATTGGTAGTAATCATGATAAATTACGCAAATGAAAATATGTATCTTATGTCGTGGCCTCATTTATAAATCTCTACTTTAAAATCAAGTGGGTTTAATACATACAAATTACATGATGAAAGAATAAAAACAGTTCATGACAAGACATAAGTAGGTCAACCAGTCAACTACGCATCATAATACTCTAGAAGCTTTGTGGATTCTTTCATGTGGATTGATGAAATATGTGACCGGCTAATGCAAAACCTGGCACTTGTCGGTAATTCATGTTTGGAAGGAATGGGCATTTTAAGTTACCTATAGATCATTGTAAAATTGAAACAATTATATCTTCGCCAATTATTGACCAATTATTTAGAACACAGGATCAAATGAAAGCTTGTGATGAGGCCTTTGGAATGGTATAAAAATCTACATTTTGATTTTTACCGACAAGTGCCAGGTTCTGCTATAGCCAGTCACATATTTTATTTTTTTTTGTTATTGCAAAATAATTAAGAATAATATCTCGCATCTTGACCCGATTTATCAAATTCTTGATTTTTTTTTATAGTAAATTTTGTTTTGATCTGAGAGGGGTGACATATTACGCAGGCAAAAAACACACATCATACTTCAAAAGCCCTAAATGTGGAGTTCGGTTTGGTGTACTTTTTTCCCCTCTAAAATTGATTGATCATGTATTTGGATACGGCTCACTACGATTCAAGGTTGCTGCTTTGAAATACTGTACAAATGAGAATATTGTGTACATATCTTGTTTCGTGACCTACCTTATTTATCATATTCTACTGTAATTTTTTGAGAAGTAAATCGTGCATTGACAAGAATGAAAACAAGTGATATGAAGGCTTACTAGTCACACACACATACATACACATACAAACACACAATTTTATCAAATTGAATCAAGTAGAAATGAACTCGTAGTCAGGGTAGAAAATTTAGTGGGGCTGAGGGTGATTTTGCCTCCTTATTTTCAAAATAGCCCACTGAAATCAGTAGATAGCCCCTTAAATTACCTCAGGGTATTATGTGAAACATTTTGTGATATCCATCAGATTAAAAAAGTAGCCCCCTAAATTAAAAAAATTTAATTCCTGCATTGCTTGTAGTCATCAAAATGTGACAGAGATATAGCAATCAAGCTAGATTTAAAGGGGACCACCAGGCAAAGAACAACACATTTATAACTATATGTTTTGGTACCATTGTGTGATATAAGATAATGTAGATGCTGAACACTTTGCAAATGGTTGTGTAATTCATAAACAATAGAATTAATTACCACCACTTACGGAACCAACATGACAACTTGGTTCCGTATGCGCCAAACGTCTGAGAGTACGCCAATTCTATTCACTCGTACCTTTGGAGACAATAGAATCCAGGACGATGCGTTCACCCTAGACAAAAGGTAGTCTTCGTATGCAGACCAATGATCCTATATGCTTTAGTATGGTGATGCGTTTTTCCAAATATATATACATTTTTTCTGGAAACATATTTTTCTGTACTTGTTGGTGGAATGGAGTACTAAAGATGTATACATTTCATTTATAAGAATATTATTTTTGGGTGGTGGTTCCCTTTAAACACACTGTATCAATTCAAGTATCAACAATTGTAATAATAAACAGTCTGAGAGAAATAGACTTGTAGTCAACAAAGTCATAATCAAATGAGCAAGTTTGGAAAATTCCTTCAAAAAGCCACTAATCAAGCATTTACAAAATATTGCATCAATTGATGTATCAACATTTGCAATAAAAATAGTGTTTACAAGTGAATCTGGTTACAAAAAATGTACAAGTGGTCGTCAAAATGCAATTGAGAGTTAGAACCAATAGCAGCCACTAATCAAGCATTCTAAACATATTGATTAAATTGATGCATCAACATTTGTAATCAAAATAATTAAATGCATGAGGTTTTTACAAAAATGAACTTGCGGTCATCACAATGCAATTGAGACCCATTTAACACCCAGGAGCAAAGTTGTCATGCTAGTAGACAAGTAGTAGCTATCAATCAAGAATTGATGTAAACTGATGTATCAACAACAATTATAATCAAAATAATCACAAGTGAACCAGGTGAAAACAAAATTGAACTTGTAGTCATTAAAATGTGATTGCAACGCACCAGCATGTTTGTCGTGCTCCCGCTACTAGCCATCAATCAAGCGCCCTGGAGCTTTGCCGCAGCAATTAGCCAATTAAAACGCTGCAGCGAACCAACTGCTCGCAATTCATCAGAATTAGTCTCCGTACCAGACCCCACTGGAGAGTGGGTTTACATCATCATTAGTGCAATACGTATATAGATTAGTCTTCATATATAAGACCCAATTTAGACATTTTACATTGACATAACACAACCATGTACAGATCTGCTCATAACTCATCAGGATTAGTCTTCATACTAGACCCAATTGGACAGTGGGTGTACATGATCATATAAGATAACATAATGATTTTAAGAACTGTGCATGCAAATTTCATCAGTATTAATGTTGGTACAAGACCAAATTGGGCAATGGGTTTACATCAACATAAGATAGCACAACCATTTCAAGATCTGCTCGCAATTCAAAAGGTATTAGTCTCGTTACAATGCCCTATTGGGCATTGGGCTCTCATCATCAAGATAACAGAACCATTTAAAGAACTGCATGCAATTCATCTGGATTAGTCTTGGTACAAGACCCGATTGGGCAGTGGGTTCACATCATCATAAGATAACAACCATTAAAACAAATTTCTTTCCATGGCCCCTAAGCACCTTGTAAGAGATGAAATTGGCACGTTTTAAAACTCCCAATATTATCATTATTATTGTTACAATTATTCTAAAAGCACCTTTTGAAGTATCAAATATAAGCCAAATAATAATAAGTGAACAAGTACAAGTGCAGTCATACCAATCAATAACTAAAACAAATGGAAGCTACTAATTTTAACTCATTGCCTTCCCAGAAATTCACATGCCCCATAAACTTAATACATGGTCCATGAAGTGAACGGATATAAAGAATAACAAAGAGATAGTGAAATGAGAACTTCAGACGGCAGGTGATTCCAAGATCTAGTTAAGCAAAGAAAGAGATTGAGCGATTGCTAAAAAGTCAAACTAGAGTTTGATCTTTGAGGATACAGAGAAGGCAGGTCCTAAAATATCCAATGGTAGCCCTGTGGGACATGTAAAACCAACTAAATCCTAATTGGTTTCCTAATACCAGATTCTAAGATCTTTAAGCAAAGAAAGAGAATGAGTGGTCACTTCACTATTTTGAAACAAAAAGTTCAATCTTCCAGGGTCCCGGTAAGGCAGGGCCTGAAATATCCAACAGTAGCACTTTGATCAAGTAAAACTGAAACCCAATAGGTTCTGGTTGCCCAACAGCAGATTACTAGATCCAGAAGCAAAGAAATAGAATGAGTGATCGCTATTAAGTCAAAATAGAGTTTGATCTTCGAGGATCCAGGAAGGCAGAGCCTGTTAGAATCAATGATAGCCCAGGAGGGTGTTTCACAAAGATCCTAAGTTGAACTTAAAAAGTATTATAAGCCATTTGTAGCCTTGGAATAAAATATATTCAAAAGCAAAAATGCAAGTATTTTAGACTTTTCATAAATGTTACATCAAGAACATGAAATCTCTCTGATTAATAGAACATATATATGATTTGTATCAACATTGTATGCCTTTTAAAAGAAGTTTTACACAAACAAATCAAAGAAACTAATGGCTTTCCATAATATTTAAGTCCAACTTAGAGTTAAGTTCAACTTAGGATTTTTGTGAAACACCCCCCTGTTGAAGTAGTAAACCTAGATCCTTCCTGGTTCAGATTTAAGTGTTTCAGAACAGAAAACAACAAACATTTAAAAGAGAGGGTGTCCAAGAACAAGAAAAACAAACACTTATAAGAAATGCTATCTTTGGTTGCCAAGAATGAATGAAATTGTAATGACTAGTACTAAATTTAAGCCCTGAGGTATGTGATGAAGAAGGAGTGTTGTGTGTTGATTGAGGGAAAAGTAAGACAATCAGCTAAGTGAAGCCGGTCTCTCACAATAACAATTCTAATGTCGCTGTTGTTTTTGGATTCAAATACATATACGACTGTTGTACAGAGTTTGACAACTGTTGCTCAGACTGCAACAACATTACGCGTTGGTAATCGCGTAAAGATTATAAGGTGTTTGTTTTTCATCTTTCACTTTAAAAGTTAATTTCGTTGTCGTTTTTAATAAAAAAAGATGCAACTTCCTAACTCTAGCACTGCAACTTCTTCAAGTTGCATCATCTGAGAGGACTCGGTCCTAAGCACTAAAACTGTGTCAAGGGCCGAGACTGCAGTTTCACATGTTTTGAACGCGTTCAAAATGTTGGGCGCACACACGTGACTAGTCGCAGCTAGTCTAATGCAATCTTAATAGCACCCTGTCAGAAGCTTTACAGTTTCATCATTGGAGGTTGCCTTTTATAGGAGCTTGTTTGTTAAAGATACCTCGGATTCTTAAATCCAATGCAAGGTGCCATCTTGTGAACGCCTTGCTGATGCACAAAACACACACTGGGGCAAGGTTGTGCAGTGCGCACAAACAAGCCGAATTCCAAATAACGATCCGTGGTGTACATGTTGTGTACATCTTCATGCATGACCATCTTTACAACGTGTATATGGGTCAGAATTTTGAAAAGTGCACTTTTCGGCCCAAACAGGGTAAAATTCAATTTATTTTTTTTATTTAAAGACATCTATCTAATGTGAAAGCATGCAATCCTAGCTTTCAGGCGTACCCCATTATACTGGGAAACTCCATGTGGTTCCGTTTTTATTCACTGTTGAAGTAACCCATCTCCAAAAGGCGAACGTCCGTGAGGGATTATGTAGACATAGATTTAGTACCCATATATCTCATTTATTTTCTGTCATATACAGCTTATATTCGGACAATTTACTTCTAAGACTTGCTTCTCTCTGTATGCCAAACGTGGATTGTGTTTTATTTGCCGAATAGAAAATACAAACGTCCAAACTTTGACTGAATTGTTATATTTCTTTTTAAATAATGTATTATTCGGAACCTTTGCTTTTCTTTAGCCGCATTTTTTAGGAACGCACCTATATACGCTCGTATTCCCGTAGCACATATTTTAATGTGCATGTTAATAGGATCAATTGCTGTCTAGATCATATATTACATAATTACATGACCAAAGAGAGTATAGTTTTCATCACGCACGTTCCCATATCGCTCACGGACGTTCGCCAGAAACAAGAATGTTGGCAGAATGATCTGATCTCATCAAAAAGAGTTTCTATTCTTCGTAAATGGCTTTAAAACAGGGTCATTATAGAAACAAACTTGAACATTGCAATAAACCATTAAAAATGGTTTGGTTTTTACATGGACCTGGTAGTTATAACGAGTCCTATTATTGGTTTAAATTGATTTAATGCTTATATAACAATATGATGATAATACTTTATCTATTCCTATTATATTTAAGCTAGAGACCATGTATACATCCTAGTCAGATATAAAAGTAGCATTTCCAAGTCGCCTGGTCCCTCTTTCTTACTATATTGTTTTTAATTACAATTTCACGGACGTTCGCATAAATTTCACGGACGTTCTCTGCCTGAACAGTCTTACAGAAATTGATGACAACATTTATTTGAATCTCCTCCAGACCAATATAAAACATATAAATTTATCAGTTGATATGATTTTAGCTATCTGAATTAATTATAATGACATGTCTGCTACTTAACTATCACTCTTAGTGGACCTGTGGAAATCGTAACCCCTAATTTTACACCGGCTTTCCCCGGTTGGGCAGTCTATAACAGAAATGCCACTATACTTCTGTAAATAAATGATTTTACAACATTTCTGCAAACATAAATAACATGTATTTAATCAAAATAAAGGCCATTTTCCAGTTACCAGAATACGGTTTCTCGCATGAGTCTTAATGTCACGGACGTTCGTATTAATTTCACGGACGTTCTCGAATTGCCTATAGTGGTACCCAAGTGTCCCATCTCGAGTCAATTAATTACAGAAATAAATGTAAGTGCAAACATAACATAAACATATATGCCTATCACACGTTTCAAACCTTGCCATAAGATGTATTTTAAGATGTATTTTGACTTTGGGAGACCCATAATATATAAACTGTTATTTTGGTTTGTGTATGTTGTACATATATATTTCGATTCAATTCGTATATGGTTTATTAATTGAAAATACATATATTTATCTATTCCAGCTATATGGCTGAATTGCTAATATGCATTTTCACAAAACATAAAACAAACTGAGGGTAACAAAAGCCATGAGCAAAGTAAATAATATACTCGTATAACTTATTTCTTAAATAAATACATATAGATTGCATTTTAGATCATACATGTATATGTTTTGTATAAAGAAATATTAGACATAGAAACCATTACGCTAAATATATACGCTAAACATATTATATGTGTTTATTATCGCATTTTATTATTATATTTAGAAAGAATATTTTAATTTAATGTAAAACCAATCGCATAATTATTATAATAAAAACAATCATTTTAAAGCCTAACTGTTTAAATCTAATTTGCAGAGATTATAAATTGTTTTATAACATTAATATGTCAAAGTTAAATCTTTCAAATAATCACGTTGATAGTTAATTCCGATGTTTCCTGACCCACATCTCGTTTCCTAATTGTTAACCTCCAATCGGTTTTAATGTTTCAATTAGAATTAAGAACAATGTTGACCTTGAATGGTTTATTATAAATATTGCGCGAGCTGAAATTTAGTTGTATAATAAATAGTATAATGATCCTAGCAAAAACAATATTGTTGATATATCAAGAAAGAACAAAACAGCCAATATTATATATTATTACGATGAAGTCATCAAAATAATGCATAAATCTTACAATCTCTATTAAATGGAAGAAGTCCAACAAATCTAATCCCTTGCTAGATATAATTTCAAACGATACCACATAATTTGGCACTATTAACAGATTGAAGCAGAGATGCTTTGAAAACCCATTCATACGTCATAATAATAAATGCGTTTGTCTCTAGATCTGCATACTTACGGGCTGGATATTGCAGCTTTGCACATCAGGCATAAATTATGATATAATTATGTATTTATTATTGTATTATCATTATTATCATTATTATTATTTTATTTATTTATTTTCTCTTTTGAGGGGGGGGGGGGGGGGGGGGGGAAGAGGGGTATGTATGTATTCGTTGTTTTTTCGTAATACAGTCAATATTGTAAAGCAAGTAGCTATCCTCTCGCAAGTAGCTGACGACCTTTGTGATGTACCTCTTCTGTTCAAACAACTGGCGTCATACAGCCATTTAGTTGGACTTAAATCCGACTCAAGTTTTGCAGAGGGTGGGGCAACAGTTTCCACTCAGACCTTCGGTTGAAATGTTGTTATTGCGCCATATACCCCCTTATTACCATTATGTTTTGAACAGCTTTCTTTCGCTTGTAGGCCTGCGACTGTGCACAATCATAATCTTGGGGTTTGCCTTCCTATAGTATAATGTCAACGCTGCACGGGTAGAAGTAAATATAATATCTAGGGGTATTACAAAACAGCTAAGCAAGGTGATCAAATGTAAAACGAACCTCCGTGATGGTGACTAAAAATCAACATATTCATGTGTGGTTGGCAGTGACCTGGGTCGAAAGGCACACACAAGGGGCACCTGCTGTCAAAAAATTGTGCCAGTACTTGAACTTTTACTAAGATTTTTGGGGCCATAAATGATGAACGAACGTCCGTGAGCACAACATTTCATAAGTTTGTTACAGTTAAATGACTTGCAGGAAATAAATCCATATGGGATATGAGAGACATAACAATGTACTAACAACATCAAACGGTATCAACTTGATGTGAGCGTTTAACATGGTAACATTATTAGAACAATTTTCATGATCGAACGTCCGTGAACGAACGTCCGAGCGAACGTCCGTATCATAAATAGTTGTCAAAAGGCTTCGAAAATGCCTGATATAAGTTTTTGGTTAGCTGCTTGCCAAATAAAATTGCTCTACCGGTGTCTACGTGCAGATAAGCAGCCTCAGATTCGTAACTGGGTCTACTCTTGCCGGACGTTCGTTTTCATCACGGACGTTCACGAAGATCAGTTTCGGCCCAAACCAAACATTGTATTTGATAGATAGTTTTCAAATAGGCAAAATACTGTGGCCCTACTGTGAGTTCATCAGACTGACCCCAGCAATTGATGACTAGGATGCACTTCGCTGAGCAGTGATGATACAAGACGACAGAACGTCCGTGACGAAATCCAGTATAATTTCATACAAAAAAATGTTACTCCGCGAGCAGGAGTAGTTAGCCAACAATTTTTGTAGAATGTGTTCAGTGGGTTCAACCCTTAGTTTTGGCAATAGTTTTTGTTTTGACAACTAAGTAGAATTCTGGTTGTATGGATTTTAATGTATGTTCACGGACGTTCACTTATTATGACCTTTCCTATTGAAATGTACCATGAGATCATATCAATGCCGCTCTACTGCCAATTCTTATGTGATACATGCTCAAGACATGTAAGATAGAAAATATAGACGTTAATGCCTTTAAAGTTGATTAATATTTTTTTTATCAGGTTAAAAAAAATCATAATTTTGTGGAAAATGCCAATTTATGCTATTTTTTCACATTTGAGGTCCTGTGGCATGAAACCAAATGTTTGAAATGATATTAAACTATACATTTTCTGAAAGCCTTAATAATTCTCTTTAATATGAGACCCAAAACAGGTATATCAGAGTTAATGGTGAGACACAGCAAATGATAGAAGCGCTCAAGGTCTGGAAATGGCTAAAGTGCACTTTTCAAAAATCTGACCCATATGTGGCCGGCTATAGCAAAACCCTGCACTTGTCGGTAAAAATCAAAATGTAGATTTTCATACCATTAGAAAGGCCTGATCATATTCAAGCTTTCATTTGATGCTTTGTTCTAACAAATTGGTCAACAAATGGCGATGATTGTTTCAATCATACAATCGTAAGTCTTTTACACACATGTCATCATGTGAACTTAAAATGCCCATTTGTTCAAAACATGAATTACCGACAAGTGCAGGGTTTTTGCTATAGCCGGTCACATGTCAGCACAAGTGTACTGTATTGAATGTGCATGCTCTAAAGAATTGACGGTTCTAACGATGACGAAGGAAAGACTTTATATAATTTACTACTTCATAAAACATTGCCTTCAGGTAGGATCTTATTACGCAACCGCATCACGGTGATAACCACAGAGGAACCACCAGAAAAAACCATATTGCCCGGGGCTCGGGAAACAAATTACACTCTGCGTTAAAACAGTTGTAATAAGAGTTGTTATCATCATTTACCTCTCTCACACAGTCGCACGACTTTAAAGTCCCATTACAATCTTTGGTGTTTTAAACAGTTGTAATAGAGTTGTTATCATCATTTACCTCTTGCACACTCGCACGACTTTAAAGTCCCATTACAATCTTTGGTGTTTTAAACAGTTGTAATAGAGTTGTTAACATCATTTACCTCTCGCACACTCACACCACTTTAAAGTTCCATCACAATCTTTGGAAAGCCTTGTTAAATTGTTTTTACAAAAGTCACAATCACATCATGTGAAACAAATTGCACTCTGTGTTTGAACCGTTGTAATAGAGTTGTTATCATCATTTACCTCTCACACACTCGCACCACTTTTCAGTCCCATGGCAATTTTTGAAGCCTTAGAAAAAACTGCCGACATTCAAATTCATTACATAATCATGTGCAAAAAACCAGATCAAGCAAAATAAATAAAAGACTAGACTTTAAACTAACTGTAAACCTAATTTTAGCAATTACAAAAACAAAATTAAATTTTTGTCCAGGCTCGTGTCAGCAACTCATGTTTTGCACAAATTAACTTTGTATTCATTTTCACGAGAATAATACAAATATTGTGCTTTTGTCATGATTTTTGTATGAAATGAAAGCTTATGTTTTTTTCTGATGGTATTTAAAAAAAAACTCAACTTTGCTTTTCAAAACAAAGCCGGTCATATATCTGTAGAACCACAAAGATTTAATGAATGCATGGGATTTGTAAATCTATGGAAAGGGTGCTTTACAATTTTGTAATCATTTGTCGTACTATTTGTAATATATTTAACCATAGTTTAGAAAGCTTTCCAAGATTTGTTTTTTTAAATAACGGTTATCAAAAACTGTCGCAGATCTTTAAATTCAAGCTGGGGGCAAAATAAAATATTTACCCCTGATCATACCTCCCACTTCCTGACATGCATTTGAACTCGATCACTGCGAACTCACTTCACTTCTTCATGAATTAGCAGCAATTGGGATTGTCTAAAATAATTGTTTGTCATTTTAGCCGCCACTGAAGATTTTGTATTCCTGGCAATTCTGATAAAAACTAATAATATTGAAAAAATAGCAGACATTGGTATTCAAATAGCCCCATCTGGTCATTCAACTTAGTTGTTTGTTTAGCTGCTGACGATAATTTTGTTAGGATCTATAGATCTCTCTCTCTCTCACTCTTATAAAAAACTTTTCTTTCAAGTGGTCAAAAAGACACGTCAGATGATACTCCCACCATAGATGTATGTGTTATAGATCCAACTTTGTTGGCGGTCAATACAAGAGAATTAACATAATATTTACCCCTGATTATACCCCTCCTACGTCCTGACTTCCAGTTGAACTCAATCACTACTAACTTATTTTACTTCTTTATGAATTAGAAGCAATCTATTATAATAATAACAAAAATAATTGTCAATTTTTGTATAGCACTTTATTACGGTTGGGTCTCAAGGTGCTTAGAGCATTATTACCGTGGCATTAGCCGAGCAGCCTTATTCAAGCGCTCAAGCATTTCAAGGAATAAATGAAGATTATCTTCAAGATTTTGTTAAGATTGAAAGATTTGGCAGGGCTCTCTCTCTTTTAAAAACTTTTCTATCAGGTGGTCAAAATGGCAAGACAGTTGGGACTACTGAGTATTTACCCCTGTTTATTCCTTCGTCTTCCTGACATCCACTTGAACTCAATCACTAAGAACTTTCTTTACTTCTTCATGAATTAGAGGTAATTTATTTTGAAGATTTTGTTATGTTAAATTCAGAAATTAGGTCCATTTTTGCCGGTCTCAGGTCCACTTTTTAGCGGTCTTGAATCCACTTTGGATTGTTCTTGACCATCTACACCAATGGTCTCGAATCCCCCCTCCCCCCCCCCCCCCCCCTCCGATTACACAACTTAACCAGTGGTCTCGGCCTCGGTCTAATTTTTTTTGCGACGGACCATCCACAGCAAGCACACATGAGCGTGTTTCAAGGTCTCTTTACCCCCCCCCCCCCCCCCACCCCCCTCCTCCGAGTATCAAATTAAATTGGATGAAACTGCTGGACCCAGTTCTTGAGAAAAGTTCACTTTAAAAATAGCTTAATACCCATACATATATACAATGAATAAAGAGGAAGTTTGGCTAGGCATTATGAAAGTCTGAGTGCTTACACAATTTGTTCAAAATTTTTCAAGTGCTTTTTAGAAACAAATCAATAGATCTATAGAGCAATATATTCTATGGGTACAGCAGTACAGTCTTAGTGGCCACCTGTCTATAGCAGCCAACCTGCCTACAGGTGGTTACCAAAAATTATCCCATGCAGAGAAAATCATTGTTTTGGAACCTGTTAACAGCTCTAGTCAACTCTCATGTGGTGGCAACTTACTGGGTTCCCATGGGAGGTCACTACACAGGTGTGACTGTATTGTGACTTAAAGGGACTTAGTAACATTGTCCAAATCCTCAAAACTTACTTGGAACTCAAGTGGTTCTCTCATACCTTATCATATTAATATGAACAATAAAAGCACGGGACAGGTTTCGGTTTTTCAAATTTCCATTTCGTTCAAAAGATATTTACGATTGAATTGTTCAGATATGAAATTGTCTATGGGATAATTTCATGCCGTGTAAAAGTAAGCAAAAATGCAGTGATATTCACTATCTCAGCAAAAAAAACATCCAATTAACGTGAATTTTTCACACATTACTTTGTAGACATATCAAATCACCCCAATACACATTTTATTAATCACTCATCACTTTTTACACTTGCCAACAATGTTACTAGATCCCTTTAAGTCGACTGTGGCACTCAGAGGGTTAAAAGCATTGTTTGTTTTTTGTTTTCTCACCCTCCAGAAATATTCATATTCTTCAAATGGCAGATACTCTATCAACAGAAAGGTGTTGCGAGCTGGGAAGCACTCAATGAAACACTGGCTCTAGGATATGGTCGGTTGAGAACTAGAAGGGGGTTAAGTCACTTTTTGTACTTTGGAAATAATCATGTTCAAAGATTGAAAGCCGTGTAGAAAAAAAATTGTAGCTCTCATCAATTTGTATTGAATATCTCCAATGTTAGGCATAGTTATCAGCTGAAAATGTTGCATCACATAGAGGAGGCTCCAAATTACAAGATTGTATGCATAATTCAATTTTTCCAAAAATCAACTTAATGCCCTTCTCACTTTACCCGTCATATGTCAAGAAGTCAAGTACAATATCCAAATGACATATATGTGGCTATTAGCAATTAGTGCAGGCTCCAAACTGCAAGATTGTAATTGTATGCATAATTCAATTTTGCCAAAAAACAACTTAACGCCCTTCTCACTCTCACCCAGTGGTATATGTTCATTAAAAGCAGTCAAGAGCAATTATCCCCAAGACGTAAGTGCTTATTAGCGATTCAAGTCAGTGCACTTGCATACTGAGAAACTTTTGCCTTTTTTGCTTTCCTCAGCAAAAGTGTCATGTTTGAAATTACAAATGAGGTTGTAAGTGGTAATCAACCACTCAGTCAGTCAACTTGAGATCAAGGAAATAACTGTTTCAATCTATTCAGTAGGAAAATTATGGCAGAAATTTAGAACAGTCTTAGCAGCCCCCTGTCTTAAAGAGCAAACCTGCCTATAGATAGCAGCCACCAAAAGTGTTCCCATACAGAGAAAATGTGTCATAGAACGTGTCTATAGAAGTCACCTGTCTTAAAGAGCAAACCTGCCTATAGATAGCAGCCATCAAAAGTGTTCCCATACAGAGAAAATGTGTCATAGAACGTGTCTATAGAAGTCATCTGTCTTAAAGAGCAAACCTGCCTATAGATAGCAGCCACCAAAAGTGTTCCCATACAAAGAAAAAATGTGTCATAGAACGTGTCTATAGAAGTCATCTGTCTTAAAGAGCAAACCTGGCTATAGATAGCAGCCACCAAAAGTGTTCCCATACAAAGAGAAAATGTGTCATAGAACGTGTCTATAGAAGTCATCTGTCTTAAAGAGCAAACCTGCCTATAGATAGCAGCCACCAAAAGTGTTCCCATACAAAGAAAAAATGTGTCATAGAACGTGTCTATAGAAGTCACCTGTCTTAAAGAGCAAACCTGCCTATAGATAGCAGCCACCAAAAGTGTTCCCATACAGAGAAAAAATGTGTCATAGAACGTGTCTATAGAGGTCACCTGTCATCAGTGGTCACTTTTCTTGCTTCCCCTTGGTGGTCACTATACACAGGTTTGACTGTACATTGATATGGCACCTGTGTATAGAGGTCACCTGTCTCCAGTGGCCACTCTCCTTGTTTCCCTTAGGTGATCAATATACACAGGTTTGACTGTACATTGATATGGTACCTGTGTATAGAGGTCACCTGTCTACAGTGGTCACTTTTCTTGTTTTCCCAAGGTGGTCACTATACACAGGTTTGACTGTACATTGATATGGCTCCTGTGTATTGAGGTCACCTGTCTTTAGTGGCCACTGTTCATGTTTGCCCTAGGTGGTCGCTACATACAGGTTTGACTGTACATTGATATGGCACCTGTGTATAGAGGTCACCTGTCTCCAGTGGCCACTCTCCTTGTTTCCCTTAGGTGATCAATATACACAGGTTTGACTGTACATTGATATGGTACCTGTGTATAGAGGTCACCTGTCTACAGTGGTCACTTTTCTTGTTTTCCCAAGGTGGTCACTATACACAGGTTTGACTGTACATTGATATGGCTCCTGTGTATTGAGGTCACCTGTCTTTAGTGGCCACTGTTCATGTTTGCCCTAGGTGGTCGCTACATACAGGTTTGACTGTACATTGATATGGCACCTGTGTATAGAGGTCACCTGTCTTCAGTTGCCACTTGTCTTGTTTGCCCTGGGTGGTCACTGTACACACTGTACACAGACTTCATGTCACTATGCACTACCCTCATATCAGCATATCAGTTGTCAAATCACAACCAAGGGCTGAAAGACAAGACTGATAGCTAAGTCAAACATGAACGTGTCAATGCTGTCCTAGCTAGCCGGAGTGGTAAACTCTGCAATTTTGCGTGAACTGTTTCAACATGGACAAGGCCAAGGACTAGAAAGCTAGACTACAAGCTAATGAAGATATGAAACTGTTAAACCATTCCCTTTGAGATATTGAAATTCCCATCTACAGACTTTGTAGATAGCCCACTTGGTTCCAGTAATGGGTTAACATTGCGCTTGTATTCAACTACATGTATCAACAATTCCAGGCTAATAGTTGTCACATCACAACCAAGGGCTGAAAGGCAAGCCTACTAGCTAAGATATGAAAATGTTAACGCTGCTGCCAGCATTCTGACATCTTCTACTATCAACAATTAATTCAGGCATGTTAGCTGTCACAACACAACCCAGGTCTGTACTACAAGACTACTAGCTAAGTATGATATGAAACTGTACTAGTATTCAAGCATGATTGTTGTATACATACATTATTTCAGGCTAATAGTTGTTGTCACATTACAACCCAGGGCTTAAAGGCAAGACTACTAGCTAAGTAAGATATGAAACTGTTAACGCTGCTGCCAGTATTCAAACATGTATTCTTCTTCTACTATCATACTATCAACAATTAATTCAGGCATGTTAACTGTCACAACACAACCCAGGTCTGCACTACAACACTACTAGCTAAGTAAGATATGAAACTGTTAACGCTGCCGCCAGCATTCTGACATGTATTCTTCTTCTACTATCAACAAGCTATGCTTTCTTAATGGTCCAAACCATAAAACAGTGTATTCATGTCTTAATTTTGTGATTTGTTGTATTATTTTAACAGTTGAATAAATGAAAAATGAGAATTAATTCAAGCATGCTAGCTGTCACAACACAACCCAGGTCTGCACTTCAAGACTACTAGCTAAGTAAGATATGAAACTGTTAACGCCGCCGCCAGCATTCCACCTGCCACCAATCCATCATGCAGATATGTTAACCTTTCCACCGACCGACGTCGACGACGACTCGACTACGTACCTCACCGTAGGCCCGCCGGGGCTTGCTGATTTGATTTTCCGATGCATTTACCTCATACGACGCAATCCAAGCCTACTTGTTGATGTGGTGGGCAGCCTAGCCTGCATTTTAACAGATGGCCGGTTTTGGAATATTGGTGAATTTGTAGGTGCATAAAGGGCTACTGCATTGGCAGGAATGATTGAATGGGGAGAGTTTAGAGTTGCATAAAAAGGCTATATAATAGAGACACAGGCAAAATGATAGAGCGAGCGAGTTTAGAGTTGGAAAAAAAAAGAAGGTATTGAGACAGGCAAAATGATGGAGCAGATTGTTTTGTTGGCCCGATCGAGTTATATCCCCTCTCTTGCCATGAAAAATCAGAGGGAAAATAGTGCGATCAATCACAGGTGCCGTGTAATGATTAGGAAGCAAGGGGGTCAGCATTGAATTTCTTTCAACAGAGAAAAGCATGTACCTCGTTTATTGATGCTTTGCAAATGTTAATTAAAGGGGTAGTTTAGTTTTGGTAGAGAGGGCGCTGCACATCACAATTTTTTTGTGAGATAATGAAAAACTGAGTGTCGAATTTGAGAGAACATACAATTTAAATGGCAGAATAAACTTTATTTGGTCGAAATCGCTCCAGAAACGGCTGAAATATCAATAAATATATCTGACCTAATAATTATTTGGGGCCCAAATAATTAAATAATTTTTTTTTTTTAATTAAAAAAATGCTTACACTTTTTCAAAAATTTTCAAAAACGTTTTTTAAATAATTGTTGATGATCTCTCTATTTAATCATTATTTCAATAAAACATCACATGCATAATTTTGTATATAAAATGGTTGAAACCAATGCCTTTTTAGAGAGGGCCCTCTTGTGTTTTAATGGCTCTTTTTGAATGATAACAGGCTTTGTATATCTATCGAGCATGATGGAGTTATAACTATTAGTTTATAATGTTACTGTCCAGGTTTGGTTAATAAAGTTCAGCCTTACCAAAACTATACTACCCCTTTAATACACCTTCATAGTGCAAAATGTACATTGGAAATGCTTAATACGAACTTAAAACTATATGAAATATTGCGAAGGAAAGGACCAATACCAGCCAGCAGCTTTATACTAAAAATACTAAATACTAAATACTTAAACAATCCAATTTGATCTGGTTGCAATAAACTTCAATTGAATAAACATATCCCCAATTCCCCAATGTTATATACATATTTTATTGTATGGATAGTTTATCATGAGGAAAACTATCAAGGAAAAACAAGAGAATTGCTTGTCCAATTTAGGACACTATTTTTCTTTCCACCCAACAAAATGCTTGCCTGACCTGATTAACACTCTCTCTCGCCCCTGGGCAAACAGGCAAGTGTTTGTTATCCCATCAAAGATGATGGCCCAAATATTTGTGGTTTGGTAGTCCTACAGTTGAGCAAGAAGATAACAAGTTATTTGAACTGTACAAGGAGAAAGAGCATAAATTTTTCTATTTTGTTAGCCCTTTTTTTGTTACTGTACCTGCTTTCATTATTTTTTTAATGATTGTTATTTATGTGTAGATCACTATAATTCAGACAAATTCTTAAATTGGCAACACATTGTCATTTTTTCAAACCAGTTTTTGGCGTTCAAATTGGCAACTTTGCGACAAAGTTACTTCATATTTGTCTTAAATTTTAAGTAATAAAATTTTCCACCTATTTTTATGTCTTTAAAAGGTTGAACAAAATTGTTGCTAATTTGTCATCATTTGTAAAAAATGAAGAGAAAAAATAAGGGAAAAAACGAAGAAAAAAATATATATAGTGTGAACGTTGCTTGAATTGTTATTAACAAGATATCATATAACTGTGCAGGGCTTAGCAAATGCACTCTGATTATACCTGATTCACTGAATGCATAAGATTTTTTTGTAATAACAGAGTACAATGTATACAAAATGTAATCAGCATAAAAAAAAAAAAACACTCTATATTTTGCACGTCCTGCATAGACCCAAAGTTTGTTTTAGTTCACAAAATAAAGAGAATGCAAGGGTAAAGAAACATCATATATGAATTAACCAAAGTCTTAACTTTGTATTAAAAAAAAAGAATTGTATAAAAAGGAGTAGAGAAATGATGTAAAAATAATTTCACATAATAGTAAAAAAAACTGTGTGCGCCATTGTGGAGGGACAAGGCTTTCATAAACTCTGGAAAACGCAGGATAAAAACTAAGACATAAAAAAAAAAACGCCATTTCAAATAACAGTCCAAACAATTTAATGTCCTACTAAACTTTGGAAAACAAAGGAAAAGAAACCAACGATAAACGAACAAAAACGTAGTTCAAAATAAAAGTGTGAACCATGCATGTTTGTCATTGAGGGTTCAATGTCTTTGCAAACTCTGAAAAACAATGAAGAAAGAAAATTTTATATGACTGATGAGAAAGTGTTGTTTTTTTTTCAAGCATAAAATATCGCACACTTAGATTTGCTACGGGCAAACTTGAACTGAAACATGACAGCTTTGAACTTTGGAAACAGGCTCCAAGAAAGGGTAAAAATATTAATTAAAGAAACACCGTACAAAACATTGTTTCGAAAACATCAGTGTGAACCATGTTTTCCCTTGAGGAGTCAATGTCTTGGTAAACTCTTAAAGACAATGGGAAAAAGACGTTCAAAACCTCATTTCAAATAATAGTGCTAATGTCTTACTAGACTTTCCAAAATAGTGGAAAAGAAACCGACGATGTACAAAACGTTGTTCAAAACAAAAGTGTGAACCATAATTGTCCTTGAGGGTTCAATGTCTTGGTAAACTCTGAAAAACAATGAAGAAAGAAAATTTTATATGACTGATGAGAAAGGGTTGTTTTTTTTTCAAGCATAAAATATCGTACACTTGGATTTGCTATGGGCAAACTTGAACTGAAACATGACAGCTTTGAACTTTGGAAACAGGCTCCAAGAAAGGGTAAAAATATTAATAAAGACAAAAATGTTTAAAACATGGTTTTAAAAAACAGAGTGACTCTAAAAGATAATGGGGGAAAAAAAAGACGTTCAAAACCTCATTTCAAATAATAGTGCTCATGTCTTACTAGACTTTCCAAAATAGTGGAAAAGAAACCGACGTACAAAACGTTGTTCCAAACAAAAGTGTGAACCATAATTGTCCTTGAGGGTTCAATGTCTTGGTAAACTCTGAAAAACAATGAAGAAAGAAAATTTGATATGACTGATGAGAAAGTGCTTTTTTGTTCACGCGCGAAATATCGCACACTTGGATTTGCTACCGGCAAACTTGAACTGAAACATGACAGCTTTGAACTTTGGAAACATGCAGGCTCCCTTGGAGAAGTAAATGTCTTGGTAAACTCTTAAAGACAATGAAGAAAAAAAGACGTTAAAAACCTCACTTCAAATAAAATTGCTTAAGTCTTAATACTAGACTTTCCAAAATAGTGGAAAAGAAACTGACGTAAAAAATATTTTGTTGTTGCAAGTGTTTTTGCTGTTGCTGCAGCTGTTCTTGCTGATGCTGTTGTTATCGTTGTTGTCATTTGGGTTGTTGTCCTTGATGTTGATGTCTTTGTTACTTTGTTGTTCTTGTTGGTGGTGGTGTGGTGGTTGCTGTTGTTGTTGTTATTACAATTGTTGTTGGTGTTGTTACTATTGTTGTTATTGTCTTGTTGTCATTGTTGTTGGTGGTGGTGTGATTGCTGCTGCTATTGTTGCGGTTCTTGTTGTTGCTGTTGTCTTCATTGTTATTTTTATGCTCCATTTTTTAAACACATTATAGAAGCTGAGTATCAGAAATTAGAATTAATTTTTAAAAAACATCATTTTGTTTAAATTAACACAAACAAAATGAGAAAATCTTGTATTCTTCCGTGTTAAGACTCATCCATGTTGTAGTCTTGATGATCAGTACAATAAAGGGAGTTAGAATTTGAATAGAAGACAATGAAATGAAATTTGGAGACCAGTAAAATATTTAGATTTGGGATACCAAAAAAATGCTCACTTGCCCGACCCGTCAGCTAGCAAAATATTTAGTGCGCAACCCTGGTTAAGTAATAGTACTACATGCGTTTGAACAATATGGACATCATTATTCATGGGAAAATTTCAGAAATGCATAGCCCTATGAATTATAATAACAGTTTATCATATTTGAATAGGACTCGATACAGAGTTTCTAAAAAGTAATGTTTACATGTAGACTAGTGATATCTTGATGTATACAATATAATCATGAGAAGCTTTGTAAACTGTTGATAACAATGCAAATATCTACGTCTGAAAAATATACATATTTATGAAATACCACAACAGATGAACTTTCATGTTAATAATAAACTCAAGTACTGTACATGTACACTTGTAATGAATGATAAGGACATACATTAGAATAGGAAAGCTTCTAGTAATTCATACACGCGTAATACATACATACAGTACATATAGTTACATGAATGATACTAACTAAAAGCATGAGGTAGTTTGTAATACTATATGCATTTATGCTAAACAAGCATACGTACATATGCTTGTATACCTGATATATTTCAGGATGCAACGCTGGCTGCGATCTACATCATACATTATATCAACAGTCTTCAATCTGGCGCTCATCTTACAGGGTACAAGACCTTTAGACATCATATAGAGGGGGCAGAAGGAGCTTGCACCCCTCCCCCTCCTCCTCTCCCAGGGAACCACAATCCAAAAACTCATGCTTACAAGCATACTTGTACTGATGTAATACTTGTATCGTATACCTGATATATTTGAGGATGCAACGCTGTCTGCAATCTACATCATACATTATATCAACAGTCCACAATCTGGCGCTCATCTTACAGCCCGGAGCACCCAGGGTACAAGACCTTTAGACATCAGATACTTATTTTATACAGGGTGGCCCAAAAAAAACGGAACGGGGCACTTCCCAAAATATAGTAACAAATGTTTTATGTCTATCGGATAGAGTGTCTTTTCAAATGAACAACGATACCAAGAACAGTCAATTTGGTCGTGTAGTTTTTGTTTTAGGGCGCTGTGAGTGACACCATGTCAGGTTCTCTTTTTTTTCAATTTGTATTGAACCAGCGCTTGATGAATCGCACGAACCGCCATTCATATCGTTGAGCGTCGCGCACTATTGTTAGTATGCACTCAGCCGTGTGCCGAGAGAATGGTCATGGTTGCTGAATGGTATTACGGGCAAGGAGTGTGGTTAAACTGGCATTGACTAGGTCGAAATCGACATAAATCGGCACCTGACATGGTCTCACTCACAGCGCCCTTAAACAAAAACGACCTGACCAAAATTACTGTTCTTGGTATCGTTTTTCATTGGAAAAGACACACTCCGATGAACATAAACATTGTGCTATTATATTTTGGGAAGTGCCCCGTTCCGTTTTTTTTGGGCCACCCTGTATAGAGGGGGGCAGAAAGGGTATGTGCCTCCTCCTCCTCGCCCTTCTCCTTCCATTCTTAAAGGTAGTAATATTGTCAGAGGAAAACCTGCAAACATATTATACCCTCAAGCACTGAGAAGTATTATCATTGGAGGACAAACTGCAAAAACAAACATATTTTACACCCTCAAGCACTAAAATAATAATGATACTAAGTAAGGTATCTTGTTATGGATACAGGGCTTCTAAGCGCAAGTACTATTACCCATGGTCATCAGGTACATTTCAAACCCACACAATGATATTATGTACTTTCTCAACTCCCTGGGGAGCATACTAGCCATATGCTGCCAATGGCGCGAAAGGCTAATTGACACCCGACCATGGTACCCACTTATACACAGGTCTGGGTAGAGAGCAGCAATGTGGATTAAATGCCTTGCTGAAGGATAACGAAGTGGGCTGGGTTCGAACTCGTGATCTCACGATCGGAAAGTGCGCTCTCTACAATCATGCCACACCACGTCCACAGGTAAAAGGTAAAAGACCTCTCTTAGTCAGAGAATTGTTCAGAGGGGGGCAAAAGGGCCGTGTGCCTCCCTCCCCCTCCCAATATCCATAAAAATGAAAACAAAGAATATGACGTATTTGATTCGGAGGAGTGTTAAATACAAGGCCTTTAAACAAATTCTCAAATAGATTCATATCTTGATTGTTTTAGCAAAATCTCTTGTATCACTTGGCCATTCATTTTAAACATGCATGTACTGTACATGGCACGCACCACTGCTGGTATATCACCTCCAAAATGAACAGAAATGCAATTTGTCATCTGAAAATGTTTACACATTACCTTTAATAACCAGGAACAACTCAGATCGATTAGATGCCACAAGACACATAAACACTATTCCTTTATTGAATACCGCAAGCACAGGCAAAAAAATCAATCCAGTTTCTCTAGAAACTCTTTTCTTTAGCTGTCTAGGTTATGGAGAGCTGCGAGCAAGGGCTATGTGGTATATATAATGAAGCAGAACTAGCATCATATATAAGGGTGATGATGGTGATGATGATGATGATGAGGACGACGCCAATGACGGCGGCGGCGGCAATGGTGACAGCAAGAGTGATGATGATGATGGTAATAGTGATGATGATGATGATGGTGATGATGGTGATGGTGGTGATGATGATGATGATGGCGGTGATAAGGTGATGGTGATGGTGATGGTGATGGTGATGGTGATGGTGATGGTGATGGTGATGGTGATGGTGATGGTGATGGTGATGGTGATGGTGATGGTGATGGTGATGGTGATGGTGATGGTGATGGTGATGGTGATGGTGATGGTGATGGTGATGGTGATGGTGATAGGTGATAGGTGATGATAGTGATGATAATGATGATGATGGTGATGATGATGATGATGATGATGATGATGATGATGATGATGATGATGATGATGATGATGATGTTGATGATGATGATGATGTTTACGATGACAATGACGATGACGATGAAAATGACGATGATGATGGGGATGGTGATGGTGTTGGTTATGTCGATGTTGATGGTGATTTGGGCTAGGTCAAATTTGACCCAAACACCCCCGTTGCTTTTTGCATTCCCCCGCCACAGATTCTTATGTTCTCAGATTTCACAAATATTCTGCGCTATCAGTTGTTGATACCTAAGAAGCTTTTAAATTTGACCCCCATGAAACTGTGAAATAGATCCACTTAGCTAGTTTTTTTTCCATCTTTAGTAATTCCATACAAATCTAATTTCTCTAATGGTGATCAATACACAAGTTACTGTAATTAGTTCCCTATCACAGACTCCTATGTTCTAAATTTTCACAAATATTCTCCGCTATCAATTGTTGAGACCTAAAAAAGCTTTTAGAATTGACCCCATTCGACTGTAAAAAAGATCCCTTAAGCTACTAGAAGTTCTTTCCATCCTTACTTTAATGGCCTTTCCATAGAAATATAAGTTTATAATGATGATCAATACATACATGTAGGTTATTGTAATTAGTTCCCTATCACAGGCTCCTATGTTCTAAATGTTCACAAATATTCTCCGCTATCAATTGTTGAGACCTAAAAAGCTTTTTAGAATTGACCCCATTCGACTGTGAAATAGATCCCTTAAGCTACTATAAGTTCTTTCCATCCTTACTTTAATGGCCTTTCCATAGAAATATAAGTTTATAATGATGATCAATACATAGGTTATTGTAAATAGTTCCATACCTCAGATTTCTATGTTCTCAAATTTCACAAATATTCTCCGCTACATCGGGTGTCGAGACCTAAAAAGCTTTGAACACTGACCCCAATTAAAAATGAAATAGAAGCTGCTTTTCTCTCTTCCTACATAACCCTTTCATGTTTTTGTTTTTTTCAGTTTTTTATTTGAACAGGTAAGAAAAGTTCTGGTAAAAACTTAATTTAGTGGCTTTAACTTACATTTTATCATTTGACGACCGTTACAAATTATACATATGATGACACACGCGGTACCCCGGGGTACCGTTGTACCCCGGTATCCCGCGTTGTGTAGCGCCATCTTGCGTCCAACCGTACCGCAGCTATTGCGTTGTGCATGCAGTGCAGCGCGCGATTGTATGCATGCTATACCCACAGTACAGCCCTACAAATTAAATAAATAATTAAACAAAATGGCGGATTTTCGTCTGGTACCCCGGGGTACCGTTTATGTCATCATGTATAAAATGTTGCCTGATTTGTTCATACATCAAATGAGAAAACATTTTCCATTGCCCTTTTGCTTTTGTTTGTTGTTTGGCAGTAGTTATTGATGCTTTTGTTGTGTTCATTTCAATTTATATGTAAATTAGTATTACCCTAATATGTTCATGGAATGTATACATCATGGGATTAAGCCTTTGATATGCTCTTGGCCTTGGGTTTATTCCTCCACCAATTACTATATTCTTACGTCATTATTTTATTTATGTTATTATACTCTTCTCATATTGTGTTCATAATGTCATGTTTGCGCATGTACATACAAAAAAAAGGTTGTTCCTACGGTATTGACTTGTCCTTGATAAGTTGATATTCATGGAGCTGCTGGAAAGACTTGACGAGGTTCCTAATTTTTTTATTCCTGTCTCATTCGGACTGAGATTGACTTTTCCTATAAAGATTTGACAAGGTTCTTTGCTTGTTATTTATGTGTCATTCGGACTGATATTGACTTTTCCTTGAAAGAGACTTGATGAGGTTCTTTACTTCTAATGCTTGTTGACATCAATTGGAAATCCCTTGACGTGAAAGTAGACATAACATTCTCTTGAGAGGGAACGAAAGAAATCCCATATTAACAACCATCCATCAATTTGAACATGAATGCACAGAATAAATGAAGGCTGTAAAACCTATCCATGACTTATATTTGATTGTGTTAATGATGTCAATAAGCCAGTCCGGTAGTATGCTTGCATACAAACAAAGGTCATTCGTACCGACATTTGACTTGTCAAAGATATTCATTTTGTTGAAAAGATTTGATGATCATGTTCTTTACTTGTAATTCATGTGTTATTCGGACCGACATTGACTTCTCCTTGAAAGAGACTTGATGAGGTTCTTTTACTTCTAATGCTTGTTGACATCAATTGGAAACTCCTTGACATTAAGGCTGACAGATAATGTTCTCTCGAGAGGGAACAAAAGATATCCCCATGACAACCATCCATCTCTTTGAACATGAATGCCCAGTGCAAAGGCTGTAAACTAAAGCCTACCCATGATCATTGAATTCAGTGGCTCAGAAGGCTCATGAATTTTAGACAAACGTAATACCACACTGGAAAATTGTACGTGTATTTTTTTTATCAGATGTGAAAAAAAAACAGAATTAAAATGAAAAACAAAATTGATATATTTGTACCCCTTTGACAGTTGAACCCAATTAAATGGAAATTTCCTTGAGAAACGCGAGAAATGTTTAGTCAAATCCAACCCCTTTAAAGGGACTAAGTAACAATGTCGAAATCCTCAAAATAAAATTTTAATTCTAGCGGTTCCCTCATACCTTGTTGTATTTGTATTAACAATAAAATCATGGGACAGGTTTCGGTTTTTCAAATTTCCCTTTCGTTACAAAGATATGTACGATCGAAGTATTCAGATAAGAAAAACTCCGGTGGAGTTTTGAAACCGTATACAAAGTGAGTGCAGTGAGTTAGTGAATATCACTTTGCATTTTCGCTCATTACTTGGCCATGCAATGTCCATTTCACTTGAAATTTTCACACAACACCCTTTGGACATATGAGATAACAACAATATACATTGCATCAACCATTCATCACTTTTTGCACATGTCAACAAAGTTACTAGATCCCTTAACAGGTGTACCCCTTACTGTATTGAAATCATGACAATAACAGCTTCACATCTTCCTTTGATTGTGCATATATATATACATTTTAAACATGTATCCTATTTCGTACTAAATTGTTCAATTCACAAAGTTAATACAGGGCCCACCATGTTGACATAGACAAGGGGTTAAAATGAGATGTTCAGATATAACATGGGCTTCGATACTTACGTAATACCTATTCATCAGGGGGGGATGAATGAATAGATCATCCCCCCCTGATGAATGGGTATCAATGATGGATCAACGCCCATGAGATATAAGAAGTGAATACTGTAAATGTCCCGGCAATCCAGGCAATGTATGACATGTTACTAATTTCATCTATTCCTGAAGGTTTTTTTTTTTCAGATGTCAGACCCTTTTTCAGAAAAATAAACTCTTGATTAGGCACTAGTTACAGTTCTGTTTGTACATACTGTAGCTTCATAGACCATGTAAAATCAGCTTGTTTTCACCAAGATAGCAAACTTGTCTGGGGGGTGTTTCACAGAGATCCTAAGTTGATCTTAGCACTAAGATGGTCTTAAATATTATGGAAAGCCCTTAGTGTCTTGACACATGTTTGTTAAAGTTATGTTGAAATGCATAAAATGTTGATTCAAATCTTATATATTTTCTAATTATCAAAGAGATTTCATGAATTGTATGTGAAGATTATGAATCTCTTTGATAATTAGAAAATATATATGATTTGAATCAACATTTTATGCATTTCAACATACTTTTATAAAAACTGTTTCAAGACACTAATGGCTTTCCATAATATTTAAGACCATCTTAGTGCTAAGATCAACTTAGGATCTTTGTGAAACACCCCCCGGGTTATTTTGGTCTAGTTCCATAAAAGGCAATGTATTAACTTTTTTTCTCCAGATTTCAAAACCTTTAAAGTCCTCACGTGTAGGCACTATTTAAAACTTTGTTTGGTACATGGCGGCTTAGACGTAGTAAATTCAGTCCGTTTTTTTCCCAAAGATTCCAAACTCGTCTGTTTATTTTGGTCTAGTTACATATGAATGTGGTTTTTTTCCTCCAGATTTTAGAACCTTTGATAACCTTCATTATATGAATCCTATGTTAGCACTACTTTTATGTACAATTGTGTCCGTAACATGGCTGCATAAACCCAATAAAATCAGCTCCTTTTCCACAAGATTGTGATCGTGTCTGTTTATTTCGGTCTAGTTCCATAAAAGGCAATACATGTATTAACCCTTTTTCTCCAGATTGCAAAACCTGTAAAATCCTCACGTTCAGGCACTAGTTTAAAATGCTGCCTGTAGATACATTGCTGCATCTAGGCACAGTATTAAATTAACCCGTTGCTTACGGGAACCGGGTGGGCTATGTACAAAGTCTATGGGGATTTCAGAATCTCGCAGTGAACAGGTTAAGCATGTTTTCCATCAAGAATGCAAATTTGTCTTTTTCGTCTTTCTTTCTTTCTTTCTTTCTTTTTTTGTTGGGGGGGGGGGGGGGGGGGAGGGGGTGTTGTTCTATAAAGGCAATGTATCAACCTTTATTGTCAGATGGCAACACCTTTAAAATCCTCATGTTCAGGCACTATAGTTACAAATATGTACTAATGTGTTTGTACATGACTGCTTAGACGCCGTAAATTTAGCCCTTTTTCCCCCCCAGACTGCAAACTTGTCTTGTTATTTTGGTCTAGTTCCTTAAAAGGAAATGTATAATCATGTTTTTTTTTTCTTCTTAAAACCTTTGATTTCCTTCATTATATTCAACTGTACATGGCTGCTTAGATGCAGTAAATTCAGTTTGTTTTCCCCAAGATTGCAAAAAACTGTTTTGTTTTGTTGTTTGTTTGTTTGTTTGTTTGTTTTTTTGTTGTTGTTTTTTTTGAGGGGGGGGTCTGGTTCCATACAGGCAACGTATCAACCTTTTTCCAAATTTCAAAACCTTTAAAATCCTCACGTTTTGGCACTAGTTAAAATTCTGTATGTACACGGCCGCATATAGATACAGTAAGTTCAGCTCGTTTTCCCCTAAGATACCAAACTCGTCTGGTTATTTTCGTCAAGTCCGGTACAGGCAATGGTTGAACTTTTTTCTCAGAACCTTTGATATCCCTTCATTATATTCATCTGTACATGGCTGCTAAGATGCAGTAAATTCATCTCGTGTTCCCCCCCCCCCCCCCTGATTGCAGACTTATCCTGGTTATTTTGGGTCTCGTATCCTCTTCCCCACATGGCGATCACTCACCGTGAGTTTGTCGGATAAACACTGTCGAATCAATTAGCCTCGAAAGGATTCACAACCCGTTGTCTCCAAAGGTTTGTTCACATTTCACGCATATTAAAGGGATAAAGTAGATGTTATAGCCCCTTACATGTAGGTGTCCAGTAACAATGTAAAAATCTACCAAGCTTATTCAAAACTCTAGTCGTCCTCACATAACTCGTTGTATTTGAATTACCAATAGAAACATGGAACAGGTTTGGGTTTCCAGAATTTCTCTTTGGTTATAAAGATATTTATGATTAAAATGATTGGATTTGAAAGTCTCCACAGGAGCATTTCAACTATGTACAAAGTTAACTTGTCTGGTTATCTTGGGTCTCGTATCTTCTCCCCCACATGGCGATCACTCACCTCGAGTTTGTCGGATAAACACTGTCGAATCAATTAGCCTCGAAAGGATTCACAGCCCGTTTTCTCCAAAGGTTTGTTCACATTTAAAGGGATGTACTAACATTGTCACAAAAACGCACAAAAACTTATTCAAAACTCTAGCCGTTCTCACATAAAGTGTTATGTATTACCAATAGAAGCACGGGACAGGTTTTAAAATGTCCCAATTTCATTTTCGTTGTAAAGTTAATTATGATTGAGGTGTTCGGAGTTGAAAGTCTCCATGTGAGAGTTTCAACTTTGTAGAGAGAATAGAGCAGTGATTTAGGAAATATATATGCCAATATGCTGGTGATTTGTTTACTAGATAATGTACTTTTAATACTTGAGTAATTTCTTTCATCTTCTTCTTTCGTTTGAGGCAGCTTTAGCATCTAAGCAACATCAAGCAAATTGTGCAACCAGGAAATTGTGTCAGGGTCCAAGTTGTTTAAGTTGGGATTTGGGTTTGGTGGGCGGAGGATGGGGCACTCGTAGATGATGTGGGCAGCAGTTTGCTCAGGTGGGCCACATGTGGCAGGCCGGAGAGGGTCTAAGCCCCCAGCGGTGCATGTTGGCGTTGAACCGGGCAACTCCTGTGCAGAGCCTGCTGAGGGTTACCCAGTCTTTCCGTGGACATAATACAAATAGAAACAAAGGTATTTATGACAGCTATTTCAGGTTGTATTACAGTTAAAGGTTGTATTACAGTTATAGCTTGGTTTTACAGCATTTAAAATTCAACTATAAATATTTCTTTTAGCTGAAACCTTAAATTAAAAAATGGTTTTGACCCATGACAGTCGGTTACAAACAGTTATAATCCTTTTTTTTATTACAGCGAATGTGTGAATGTACCTTTACAAATAGGCATGTATCCTTCCCCCTATTCAAATCAGGGCAAGCACACTTCACACCCACGGCTCCATCATGTAATCACACCAACACCAACATCATTCTTAACCCATTTCTTACTAGATTTTTCAATTCCCATAAACAGGGCCCACCAGGTTCCCATATAGGCAATGTGTTGACCTGTTCCACACTAGACTTCGCAATTCCCAAAGAGTTGATAGAGAGCACATTAGATTCCCGTAGGCAAAGGGTTGTTAACCTGTCCCCTACAAGATGTGGCAATACCCAAACGTAGAGTTGATACAGGGCCCACCAGGTTTCCCTAGGCAAAGGATTGTTAACCTGTCCCCTACTACATTAGATGTGGCAATACCCAAACGTAGAGTTGATCATACAGGGCCCACCAGGTTTCCTGCAGGCAATGGGTTAACTTGTTCCCTAATAGATTTTGCAATACCCATACAGTTAATGCAGAGGGACCACCAGGTTCCCATATAGGCAATGGGTTAACCTGTCCCCTACTAGATTTTGCAATCCCTAAAGAGTTGATACAGGGCCCACCAGGTTCCCGTAGGCAATAGGTCAACATGATCCCTGCTAGACGTTACAATTCACATAGAGTTAATACACGGCCTACCAGGTTCCCAAATAGGCAATGGGTTAACCTGTCCCCTACAAGATGTGGCAATACCCAAACGTAGAGTTGATACAGGGCCCACCAGGTTTCCTGCAGGCAATGGGTTAACTTGTTCCGTAATAGATTTTGCAATACCCATATAGAGTTAATGCAGGGACCACCAGGTTCCCATATAGGCAATGTGTTAACCTGTCCCCTACTAGATTTTGCAATCCCCATAGAGTTGATACAGGGCCCACCAGGTTTCCATAGGCAATGGGTAAACTTGTTCTCTAATTGATTTTGCAATCCCCATAGAGTTGATACAGGGCCCACCAGGTTCCCGTAGGCAATAGGTCAACCTGATCCCTGCTAGACGTTACAATTCACATAGAGTTAATACAGGGACCACCAGGTTCCCATATAGGCAATGGGTAAATGTGTTCCCTAATAGATTTTGCAATAACCATAGAGTTAATGCAGGGACCACCATGTTCCCATATAGGCAATGGGTTAACCTGTTCCCTACTAGATTTTGCAATTCCAATAGAGTTGATACAGGGCCCACCAGGTTTCCGTAGGCAATGGGTTAACCTGTCCCCTACTAGATTTTGCAATCCCCATAGAGTTAATGCAGGGACCACCAGGTTCCCATATACATGTAGGCAATGGGTTAACCTGTCCCCTACTAGATTTTGCAATCCCCATAGAGTTGATACAGGGCCCACCAGGTTCCCGTAGGCAATGGGTTAACCTGTCCCCTACTAGATTTTGCAATCCCCATAGAGTTGATACAGGGCCCACCCGGTTCCCGTAGGCAATGGGTTAACCTGTTCCCTACTAGATTTTGCAATCCCTAGAGAGTTGATGCAGGGACCACCATGTTCCCGTAGGCAACGGGTTAAATCTCCATGAAGGTCATGATGTTACGGACCCATGCTGGGAAATTCATCAAAATCAGTGGAATTTCATTTCTACTACATAGTATACGCACGCTCATAATGGTCTTCATCCATTTTAACTTCAACGTTGTCCTGTTCAGGACAGGTCGCGAAGATGAAACTCGGGTTGGGGGTCTACATAGAATGGCATGTCATAACAAAATTGTACTGATCAAGTTAAACCCTTTACCTACAGGGGCCTGGAAGGCTATTACAAAGTCTACCAAGATTTCCGAATCTAACAGGGAACAAGTTAACATCACATGGAAAAGTCATTTTGGGAGGTCTTCCTCGTGTTTTTCTTTGCGCCGCTAAATTGCATTAGATAATCAAAATCTATACACCACGTTCCACATCAGTATTATAAAGAAGGATGATGCTAAAGCTCTGATGTGTTCCGCTTTTCGTCTCGTTAAAGGGATCTAGTAACTTTGCTGACATGTTCAAAAAATTATGAGGGGTTGATTACAATTTGTTTTTCAGCGATCTAATATGTCCACTGAGTGACGTTTGAAGAATGCAAGTATTTTAGACTTTCACAAATTTTACATCAAGAACATGGAATTTCCTTGATAATAGAAAATATTATTTTGTATGTTAATGTTAATGTTGTAAATTAATGTTGTATGACCAAGATACAAGCGAAAATACAAAGTTATATTTGATAACTCATTGCACTAACTTTGTACACAGTTGAAAGTCTCCCAGGGAGACTTTCAAATTAGAACACTTCAGTCATAAATATCTTTATAACGAAAGAGAAATTCAGAAAACCAAAACCTGCTCCATGCTTCTATTGGTAATATGAATACAACGCAGGGTAGAAAATATACGGGGGCTAAGGGCGATTTTGCCCCCTGATTTTCAAAATAGCCCCCTAAATTCTGTAGGTAGCCCCTAAAATTAACAAATGGTATTATGATAAGATATTTTGTGATATCCCTCAGATTGAAAAAGTAGCCCCCTAAAATAAAAATAAAAAACGAGGTATGTATAAAGAACCACTTGAGTTCCAAGTAAGTTTTGTGGATTTTGACAAGGTTACGACGAGATCCCTTTAAGCTCTGATGTGTTCCGCTTCTCGTCTTGTTAGATACATGGCATGTCATGCGAGTCTGATGACGCACTTCTGATCTAGTTACTTGGCGCGCTGCAAATAGATGTGATCAATGTGGGAAAAAAGGATAACGTTTCATGTTAAAAAGCTCGGGAATTGGAGTTCTAGAATATATTTTGCGTCAAATAAATGAAAAAGGGTATAACTGTTACATATTTACTTTCAAGATCAACTTTTAAAGCTCGTGAATCAGAAAAGGGATAACATTTTATAATTAACTTTTAAAGCTTGGAAATTAGAGGTATGGAAATAGTTTTAGATTGCATTGAATTATATGAAAACTCAAATTCAAATTGTACTCAGGGCAATAGGGTAAGAAGGTGTGGAGAGCCCTGAACAAATACATGTTAGCACTAATATGTTCATATCTTATCCAGATAGTATTACTAGCCCAATTACTAGCCATTTTTGTAGCTGCTGCTCATTAATTTTTATGCTCCTCAGGGAGTTTAATTTGCACACTACAACATGCTGGTTTACTAATAAATAGTATAATTGTGCCCAGTGACAGGGGGGGGAGGGGGGGAGGGGGACTACGACACATACATGTATTTGTTATAAGAGTGCTTGGAAACTGTAGTGCATTATAATTTTAGTGTTTTGTAATATCGTCGTCATCATCATCATCACAGCATACAAATTTATCTCCATCGTCCTCAACACCAACAACGACATTGACATTAGCATCAAAATCAACATCATCATCACCTTAATAAACATCACCATGATCATCATATTTCACAAAGACTATAAGTTGAACTTAACTGTAAGTTGGACCTAACTATTCATACATGTAGCCTTGCAATAAAACATTTCCAAGAGCAAGAATGCAAGTATTTTAGACTTTCATAAATGTTACATCAGGAACATGGAATCTCCTTGAAAATAGAAGATATCATTTTGATTTTAACCAACATGTGATGCCTTTTTAAAAAGAACCTGTTCAACAATCTTTCAACAAAACTAACAGCTTTCCATAATTTTTAAATCCAACTTAAGAGTTAAGTTCAACTTTGTGAAACACCCCCCACATACAGTAGAAGGGGGAAAAGTTTATAAGAAATTGCTAGAAATAAAAAGCTGTACAAAGATCACTATCGATTTCTCTCGCTCGCAAGGTTAATTTTGACGCCCCCTCTCAACCAGAACCATGCATACTTTCCCTTTGAGAGACACAAACCATAGAATGACAGATAGAAATTGAGCGAGATAATAAGATGAATTCTCGGAATCCTCTGCAGTAATTCAAATGTCATATGCATCATTTGCATGCATGCCTGCACACGCAAACTGTCTCTTCAATAATCATTACAATTAAAGGGATACTTATGTCTAGTCTGGCTCTCCCTTAAAGGGATCCAGTAGCTTTGTTGACATTTGCAAACAAAACTTTCAAATGGTTGGTAAAAATGTGTGTTTTCTGTGATCTGATATGTCCACTAAGTAATGTGTGAGAATTTCATGTTAAATGGATGTTATATTGCCGAATAATGAGTGAGAATGCAAAGTGATATTCGCTTACTCATTGCACTGACTTGGTACGCAGTGATAACTATCCAGTAGATAGTTTTCAATCCAAACACTTCAATCATACATATCTTGATAACAGAAGATAAATTTAGAAACCGAAAGCTGCTCCACCTTTCTATTGGTAATATGAATACAATGAGGTATGTGAGGACCGCTCAAGTTCCAAGCAAGTTTGGCTGATTCTGACGTTAATGTTACTAGATCCCTTTAAACTTTTCTTTTGGGTGGCCAAATTGACAAATCAGATAAGACTCCTGGCATAGGCTTGAGAATTTGACTTCCTAACTCTTGGTGGCAATTTAAGTACTAGAGTTTCTATGGGCAAATGAAATGTCTGGTGGCCATTGGTACCCGGGCCACCCCAAAGGCAGGGCTCGGCACTCGCACTGGCCCGCTTGCACGGGGCAAGTCAAAATTGGTGTCGGGCAAGTAAAATTGCTTAAATTGTCTAAGAGTTTGCTTGCCTGATCGGGCAACTACTGTATTTTTTCAACTTTGAGAGAAAAATGTAATTGTATACATGTAAATCTCATCTAAAAGTACCAGGGCAAGTAAAATTTCTGTTCGGGCAAGTAAAATTTGAAAAAGTTATGATTTTACTTCCCCAAACAGGCCAGTAGAGGAAAAAGTTGGTGTGGAGGCTTGCCTAAGGGCTTGCCCTACAAGTAACCATCAGCGTGTTCACACACATCAAATTTTCTTCCCTTAATCATGACTAAAGAATCATGACTAACAAAACGTCGTATAAAGAATCATGATTAACGAAACTAATGAACGTTCACACACAAAAAAACAAGATCCCCAAACAGCTGGCATTCAGCTGCACGAAACATCATATAAGTGCGCAGTTTGCTACTGCGCAGTGTGCTGTCTTTTTTCTGTCTGCTGTCACGTTAAGCCACGCCCCGTTATACGAGTGTCGTATAGCGAATCATGATTAGCGAATCGACCAGGCATTCACAAACAAAACGTGATTCTTTAGTCAGCTCTCGTACGAAACGATGCTCAAACCTCCGTTTCTTTAATCATGATTAGCTATACGACGTTCCATTAAGTGAGCGTTCAGACACACAATTTCCGACAATTTCCGTCGTATAGCTAGTCAGGAGCTGACTAAAAAATCAGCTCCTGATTAGCTATACGATGAAATTTTTGTGTGTGAACACGGGGTTCGTCGGGATCAACCAAACCCACTTGAATCTATAGTGGTCCTTTCATGCATGAAACTACAAGCAAGTGGCTCTTGCCATCCATCAAGTAAATATATGATCAACTAATCATATGTTTAATGGATCATACACAGTGAAACCTGTCCTATGGCCCGGTCAGATATCAACGGATATCGGAAACGTATGCCCAACGAATAGACAATTTGCGAAATTAAACTATCCGGTGATGAAAGTCGTCTCCATTGCTTCATGTACAAAACATAGAACAACGTACATCACCGGACAAGGAACGGACAAGAAACGTATAGAACGGATGGAAAATTTAGCTCTCCGTTTGACATCCGTTTGCGCAATCCGTTGATATGTGACCGGGCTAATAGCGGCCACTTGTAACCTGCCATTAGTGGCCACCAAATGTGATCCCCTGCAGTGAAAAACACTGTCATGGAACCCATCTGTAGAGGTCACCTGGGTACAGTGGCCACTTTTCTTGTTTCCTTTTCATAGGTGGACACTATACACAGGTTTGGCTGTATTGGAGAGCTCTTACACATGTACGGTACGGCTCCCCAATCCTAACACAGTGTTCGTACACTTATTTTCCAAGTTGAATTCCATGACTTTTCCATGACCTATCACCACGTTTTTTTAACTTCTTCAAAGAAAGAAGTTTTCAAAAATTTTGATTTACAAGTATTTCAGCGCTGAGGAAATGCAGACATAATGAAGTTCCATGACTTTCCATGACCATGTGATAATTTTACAATTTTCCCTGACTTTCAAGGCCTGGAAAACAAGCAAAAAATTAAATTCCATGACTTCCCAGGTTTTCCAGGCCCTGTGTGAACACTGTGACAACTGCATGGACCTGTTGCGCTTGCAATCAAACCTAGCTAATTAACGGCCTCCCAATGACATGCAACCAAATCTAGCTAATTAACGACCCCCAATTGACATTTAACATTAATTCCAACCAAAATTAGTAGTAGGGCTATATTTACATACCAGACGTACAGTGCTACGTACAGTTGTATGTACGTAACACAACACACGCTTTGTTTATGAGCATGCGGAATTAGACAGGCACTGTAGCTAGTAGTGACATTGTAGTATTTATTTTTTGTAATGCGTAATTGTAATTATGTTTTTTATATTCTGGAGAGAGCATGGTTGTTTCATGTATTTTGTAAAAAATAAAGCACCATGAGTATTTCATTAAAAGTGCGCTTTATAAATACATTATTTCTTGATTTGCTCAAACAAGTAAAGTAAAGGTTAACACCTTGACTACGGGAACCGAGTGTGTCGTGTACAAAGTCTATGTAGATTTCAGAAACTTGTAGGGAACGGGTTAACAAAATCATAAAGGGAGCCCCCAAAAACAAAAACTGTACAGTTTTACTTTTTATCCCCAAAATAAAGGATACAAATTATAGCTAATTATTATAACTAGATTATAACAATAATACCTCATCTGTGAAAGATTCCTCCACTGTTTCTCTGGAAAAATCTTCACTGATTTGCTTCCAGACAGAGCGTTCCATGGGAGTAACGCCAAGAAAACAATTAATTTCTACCACTTTCCTCATCTGAGATCCATCATATTTTCTCCCCATTCATATATGACCTTTGATATAGCCTATAGCGATGCTTGAAATAAATGTTGGTCTCCCTTGTGACCCAGTAGGGCAAGTAAAATCCAGACTTATCAAATTCAAAAACATTTGAGAGAAATAAGTTATATAAACACAGGAAAACCTAGATCTATATATATAAGTTACTTTCATTTTACTTGGTAAACAAATTGTATGAAAGGCACATAAGATGACCGTTAGGCTGACTATGTTGAAGAAAACTAATAAGGGGAGGGCCAAAGTCGTAAAAAGTGACTTTAGGTTGCCAGATCTCCACAACAAGTTTAAACCGATTTTAATTGCAAGTATTTGTAATGAGACAACATAATTCAGAGGTCTACCTCAAAAAATTTGTTGCGAACACCTCCAAATCCAAGATGGCGTCCAAAAAAGCAGCCGTTTTGCATTGTTATAGATAATTGGCGAGATTTCCCAAACGACACCTCATATCAACATTATTCTGCAGTCATATTAAAGGCAATAACATTTCCTATAATCTGATACCAAACACCGTGGAGTTCAGGATATGTAACACGGTCATTTTTAGCCCCAAACTCCAAATTTAGGCATTTTTTCCCAAAAATATGAAATTATTGATTTACATAATTACGCATAATTCAATTATTGTATTAGCAGTTGAATTAATACTTTTCAGAAAACTGTCCAATTATATCAACTATACTCTCTGAAAATTTCAAGTATGTACCGTATCTTAACAAAAAGTTATAGTTCTTGGAAATCAGCATTGATATCGACAAAACGGGTAGTTTTGCATGAATTCTTATGCTATACAGGGTGTCTCAAAAATGTGTAATCTTAATTATAGGATTTGTATTTCAAAATGATTGCGTCAATCTTGGGACACCTTCAATTCCATTTATGAACAAATAAAAACAAACACCATTTCTTGTAATATGATGAATATTCCACCATCATTATGTAGTCCGTCTAGATGTCGTGTCCCCTCGTGTCGTGTCTGTCTTGTATTTGTTTTACTGCATTTATCATAAATCAAGCGCTAAAAATGAACTTGATTCCACTCCACATGGAGCATTCCAGTCAGCTTGATACTGACGCGCATGCCATGCATATTGCAAATTCGAATCATATTGGGTGTCCATGATGTGTTTAAAACATTGTCAAGATCATGTTCATTATCTTGAATAAGTGTCTTACTGAAGTACACAATATGCGGGACATACTGTAATATGTGCAGAGCGTATCTAGATTCGAACACCATCTTGATCGCAAGGTATGCACCCTTCATACCCTTCATATCTTATTACATGTCACTGGAGACCATACAGGTCTATACAAATTATCTGACTCAGTATTAAAACAAAACAAACTCAATTGCTAAACTAATATGTACAACACCGAAAAGCCTCAGCAAGCCGAATGTTAGTTTTTTGTGCACTACACTGTACTCGTGTAACCATGGTAACAACAGCCGATTATGAACAAAAATATACCAAATCAACCAATATTCATTTTAAAAACTTAAAAATAGCAGGTGAAGGGTGTTATTTCACATGTGATTTGCTTTCCTCCATGTTCACGCGAAAATAAGTGTGTATAATGCGGCTTGTACTAGCCAGATATATGATTTATTGTATTTCTATTGTTGTTGTTACTATGGTTACAAATGTACACGGTGGTACAAAAAGTTATTCTACGATAAACATAATAGCCTATTCAAAGTCTTCATCGAACCCTTAAAAAGTCTAGCTAACTGTGGTGTTCCGAATAATAATCATATTATAAACATAATTATCCAGATATGGTCGATCCGACTGTAAAGGACGAGCGCCTCCCATTCGAATATTGCACTAAATAGTGCACTTTGCATGATGGATTTATTATTGCAGTGACATTTCCGATACTCTATTTTCGTGTATTGCAAACCAATGGCGGCATATTTATGACATAAAAGAAGAAAACTGAAGTTTTTTCTAAAAAAGGTTATTTAAGAGCATTTCTTAAATTAAGTCCGTAAACAAGAATTACATTTTATTGGGGCACCCTGTATAGTGTTCGAAATCTTACAAATTTGCTGTATTTGTCGATATCAAAATGCTGACTTCCAGTTATTATAACTTTTTGTTCAGATATGGTAAACACTTGAAATTTTCACAGCGTATTGCTGATATAACTGGACAGTTTTCTGAAAAGTATTAATTCAACACCCAGTGCAATTATTGATATATGCTGAATTATGTAAATCAATAATTTCATATTTTTGGGGAAAAGGGCCTAAATTTGAGTTTGGTGCTAAAAATGAACGTGTTACATATCCTGAAACCCATTGTGTTTGGTATCAGATTATAGGAAATGTTATTGTCTTTAATATGACTGCAAAATCATGCTTATTTCAGGTGTTGTTTGGGAAATCTCGCCAATTGTCTATAGTAAGTCAAAACAGCTACTTCTTTGGACGCCATCTTGGATTTGGAGGTGTTCGCAACAAATTTTTTGAGGTAGACCTCTGAATTAATTTGTCTCATTAAAAATGCTTGCAAAAAAAAGTTGGTTTAAACTTGTTGTGGAGATTTGGCAACCTAAGTCCTTAAGGAAGCCACTTTTTCGATGTTGGCCCTCCCCTTATAATGGTATGAAGATAATTTCTCCTGCTGGTGTTAAAGGGATCTAGTAACTTTATTGACATGTGCAAACAAGTGATGAGTGGTTGATACAATGTATATTGTTTTTATCTAATATGTCCACTGAGTGTTGTGTGAAAATTTCAAGTTAAATGGACGTTATATGGCCAAGTAATGAGCAAACTCATTGCACTCACTTTGTATACAGTTTTGTAACATCTGAACACTTCAATCGTAAATATCTTTTTAACGAAAGGGAAATTTGAAAAACCAAAACCTGCCCCATGCTTTTATTGTTAATACGAATACAACAAGGTATGAGGGAACCGCTAGGATTCCCATTGGAGTTTGAGGATTTGGACAATGTTACTAAGTCCCTTTAAGGACAGAAGATGGACTTGTCACAGTGTCAAAACTGACCTGGGTCAATCACTGAAAGTAGGCATGGATTTATGAAACCAAAAAGTGAAGAAAAAATAATAATTTTACATACAATGGTCCTTCACAATCAGTCAGTCTATTCACTACTTCGCTACTGACCATCTTCTAAATGGATGGAGTAGACTATATTAAAGAAATATATGATTGCAATATGTCTGTTGGAGATGGAAAAGGCTAATGGTACAAAGATAATTCATCCCGCACTATAGTGTCAATAGTGATGTAGATGCGGCTTATGTGCAGTAGCCGAACTGACCTGGGTCAATCACTGGAATTAGGCACGGGTTGGGTTTAGACGCATAAAAGTAAAACAAAAAACGATTTGACACAAGATGCATGGCCCCTTACAATCAGTTGATCTATTCACTACAGTCCAGTGATACTGACCCTTTGGAGTAGACTATATATACTGTATATATCAAAAGAACCTGTATAATGTAAGTTGAATAGAATAACAAGGAATTTGCTTGAATAAGATTTGTTCGGTATGTAAGGCACATAAGATGGATGTTAGTCCTTTGGTGTTGGAGGAATCTAATGGTTTGAAGAGAATTTATCCTGCACTACAGTGTCAATAGTGTTGTGGATGAACTTGTCAGTGTCAGAATTGACCTGAACCAATCACTGGATTCAGGCATGGATTTAGAAACATGAGAGTAAAACAAAAATTTGTTTGACATAAGATAGAAAAGAGGGACGCTCCCTACACTGCCACTGACCTAGTGGATGGAGTAGACTACTAAGGGTAATATGATCATCTGTTGGTGGAGGATGAAGCTAATGGTATGCAGTGAATGCATCCTGCTGGTGTCATAGACAGTAGATGGACTTGTCACAGTGTCAGAACTGACCTGGATCAATTACTGGATTCAGGCATTGATTTAGAGGGGGCACCAGGGTCAAATGCACCTCTATTCATTTGTTCTTATATTTCATTGGCGCCTATGAGCGTTAACGTGCCATTATACTGGTTACAGTACTATTCTGACATTTGTGTTCTTTCTTATTAACCTCTACAGGATATGTTTATCAATATTGATATCGATAATGTATGTAATAATTACTGAATTTTAATTTGTAAGCTATTTCATATATTTATTTTTTTGTATTTGTTAAATAATTCTGTGATGTGCCAACAAAAAAAGATTTATGTACATTCCAATAAATGTCCTGATAAAGGGAAATGGTGAACCCCCCCCCCCCCCCCCCCCCTCCTCCATTAAAAAATAATGGATATGCTACTACAAGGAATGGACACTGAATTATGACATGGTGATAATATGGGCATCTTATTACCAGCCAGTGTGGGCGGCAATACAAATATTATGCCTATTAGCATTCATATCATAACTGTGGGAGGTACATGTATATGGGCACTATTATTTTTTGTTTTGTTAATAATTTTGACTTTTATTTCCTCTCTTGTATTGCCAACACCCTTTTCCCCATAACTGTTTGGATATACCACTAAAAGGAAAGGACGCCGGATAATGATATGGTGATGATATAGGCATCGTATTACCAGCCAAGCCAGTGTGGGCGGCAATACAAATATTATGCCTATTAGCATTCATATCATAACTGTGTGAGGTATATGGGGGAGCACTTATATAGTTTAGTTAATAATTTAATACATTTTAAACTTTTATTTACTCTCTTGTATAAGTTCCACAATGTGCCTGCCCCCTTCATGCAACATTCCGGGTTACTGCCACTGACAGAAATGAACATGGTGATGATACAGGCATCCTATTACAAGCCAGTGGGGGCGACAATACAAATATTATGCCTATTAGCATTCATATCATAACTGTGGGAGGTATATGGGAACAATATCTTTGTTAAAAATCTAGACTTATTTTATTTCTTCAAAACCAAAAGTGCCCCCCCCCCCCTCCCCCTGCCCCCTTTATTCAAAATTAATGGATATGCCGCTGGATTATGATATGGTGATGATACAGGCATCCTATTACCAATTCAGTGGAGGCGATACAAATATTATGTCTATTAGCATTCATATCATAACTGTGGGAGGTATATGGGGGAGCACTTAACTGCTGCTAACAACACAGCATGAACACAGTTGCCCGATGTCGCACAAATAAATCATAGTGTGTATAATAGAGTCCTCTGGTGAGGGTAATAAGGGCGTTATGTCAGTTTTGGGCTAAATTGAGTTATGCATACCATCTTGTAGATAAGGAGCTTCCTCTTTGTTGTACAAAATTTTAAGATAATAATTATTTCTAATTTTTGATATACATTTTTAGCAAAAATCAAAGAGAGCTACATTTGGCTTCTACATGCAGGGCTCACAAACTTTAAACATCTAACTCACATGGTCGCATTAATTTCTTCACATCAAGGGAGAGTCCGCCGACCGACTTCATGGGGCGTTAAACTTCATCCATTCAACTTCATCAACCACCTCTTCATTCACCGATCCATCTTCTCTTCGATGTTCATAATTTTGTTTTCATCCACACACTCATGTTTTAGCTCCATGTAATAGGCTTCCAGGCTTTTCTTCTCGATCTCCACGGCACGCGCCAGAGTTCATTGATCATTGATCTCTGAAGTGCAAAAAGTGACTTGGCGCTCTTTTCTTTTTCAACCAACGATATACATGTGTATAAAGGGCTCTATGTGAACATTTGGCTAAGCTTTTGCAAGATGGCAACCAGTGTCAGTTTTACCAATACGAACCACCTTTAATGTCGAGGATGATACGAACATTATCGCTATTAGCATTCCAAACACCGCACTGGAGCAAGGGAGGAGTACTTATCTCCAACTAACAACACAGCATGTACATAGAGCTCTGATGTCACTCAAATAAATCATAAATGGTGTACATGAATATGATATCAGGGGGAAAATACATGGGGCTCCAGGAAATTTAGTCGCTGAAATGCCAAAAAAAGAGCCCTCAAAAATCTGTTAAATGCCCCTGTAATTTGACATAGAGTTAAAGTTCTATGTAAAACATTTTTCTGAGAACAGATTTGATGATGGTGAGCTTGAGAAGTGGACCCTGGAAATAAAGATTAAAATTTTCCTGCATGATTATTATATAACATGTCTAAAATAGTTCAGCATTTAGGGCAAATATATTTTCTACGGATGTAATAATCAGTTATCATAATGAATCACTTTAAAATAACTCCTGTTTGATACATTGTAGAAGCCTGAACATTTCTGATCCATTTTCCACATTCAAGTTCAATTGAAAACTAACAAAATATAATAAGAGCAAGATGAATAGTAATTTACTATGGAGGCTCTGAATGTAATTCTGGGACTGAATCGCTGAATCCCTGTTTATTTTTGTCAGTACATCAAGGAATAGGTTGAACGTAAATAGTGATGAATAGGCATGCACTATAACAAGAAAACAATTGATACACAAATATATTTACATTGTATCTAAGCCATATTTGATAAACAATATTTTTAAGTGACCTCTGCCTGTCAAATATCTCTTAAATTTCTGCGAACAGTCAATCAAGATATATTTATATGTACTACATGCGTACCTGACCCCAATAGAAAAATGACAGACAGCATTTTATTTACACTAAATTGTGTACTATAGTTCCGAGGCACTATGAACTCACAACTGTATGAAGGTCAAAACCAATGCTATAAATTAACTTTTTGTCTTGTGGACAGTAAAAATAAGATTTGTTACATAAATTTCGTCTTGTCAAGCAAGTAAAAACAAGATCTCTCAAATTATATTGGCCCGAAACCTGAATCTGGTGGCCCTTAACAAAGAAAAGCGTTTATATTTGATTAAAAATATGTTACAATTATGTTATATTTGGCTGCTACTTCGGGCAAGTGGAATAAAGCATCAATATCAATGACATTTAATGGGCCTGAAGCTCATTTGTAGCAATAGTGAAATAGTACAAGAAATTAGGATGAATATATTTGATTGCTTAAGTTTCATTCTAACAGTAGGTTTTAACGTCAAGTCTTTGCATACATACAGTTGTACAGAGTGTTCCTTCACGATACAAGCAAAATTTGACAGTTTACTTTGTGGGGCTTTTACAAAATTATGTTGAGGGGGGGGGGGGGGGGGGGTGAATTTGATAGAAGGTCAAAGTGTTGACCTAGATATATCTGAAGTGCACTATTTGTCTGACATGTGTGTTTATACCATGAGTAAGTTTCTCTGTCATCTAGCTCAATTCACTAGTGAGTGAAGTGCCCTAAGTCATTTTTTGTTGGTACTAGAAAATCATATTTGAAGTTTGGGATACCAAATTTAGCTCTCTTTTATTATCTGATGAATATTCTCACAATTATAAGTAATATCTAACATTTTACGCAAGGGGTTAAAGTCAAGTATTTGCATATATATGGATGTGGCACAGAATGTTTCTTCACCTGATTAGCACATTAAAAACAAAAATAAAAGCAAACTGTAACAGTTTACTCTGTAGCCCTTTTCCCAAATTATTAAAGGGGGGTGATAGAAGGTCATAGAGTTGACCTAGATATCTCTGAAGTGCAGTATTTGTCCCACATGTGTGTTTACATCCCCGTGTTCACACACAAAATTTTCAGCCCTTAATCATGACTAAAGAATCAGCAGCTGACTATAGAATCAGCGTCCCATTAAAAATTCGTGTGTCTGAACGCTTACTAACGAAACGACGTACGATACACTGGTTTTATCGTCGTTTCGTACGAGAGCTGACTATAGAATCACACTTATTCCGTGTGTGAACAACCGTAACTCGCTAATCATGACTAAGTGGGCGTGGCTTAATGCGAACGTTCGCTCGCACAGCTGCAGCGAGACAGCGCAGACAGAAAAAAATGACAACACACTGCGCAGTAGCAAACTGCGCACTTATACGATGTTCGGGGGGTTCGGCACCACCTGGAAAACATCTGTTGTTCGATATTGCTCTGTGCGTGTGAACATATACCAGGTTTGATTTAATCATCACTAGCGAAACGTTGTATCGCTAGTGATGATTCTATAGAGATGATTAAGGGATGAACATTTTTGTGTGTGAACACGGGGAAAGATGAGTAAGTTTCCCTGTCATCTAGCCCTATTCACTAGTTTTCAGTCTTACTTCATAAATCAAACAATTGTTTGTTTTTTATCCTAACCCCCAGCACTTGCTTTATTTGTTTCTTCTGTGAGATGCCAAAATAACAAAGGTTTAACAAGTTTATTATGTACACATTAAAGACAAGACAGTGTGATTTATGTCAAAAAAACGTTGGAAAAACAAACTTATGTGTTAAACAAAATATCTAACATGAATGTATCTATGAACATTTAACAACTTTTTAGGAAAGTGGGTCAAAATATGACTTACAAAATATGCATTACTTTCCTTAGGCATAATAGCGAGCTTATCAACCACATAAAATAAATGCACCTTAGAACCATCTTCATTTTAAAAAGGAAAGATAGTGAAAAATAATTAAGAACAAAACTTACAAATTACTTTCTTCAATCACACACACAAAGTAACCAATGACATACCATAGAAAAACAAAGGTCTGTACAAAACACACAAAATTCAATGCATCCTTGAACCATCTCAATTTACACAATGGAAAGAGGGTGAAAATAAAATAGAACAAACTTACCGATTACTTTTCCTAGGCCACAAGTTAGCAGGCTTAGCAACCACAAACCCAGGAAAAACAAACTTCTGTTAAAACACACTAAAATTAAATGCATCTTAGAACGTTAACGAAGAAAAGAGAGGTCACATAACAAAGAACAAACTTTTCAAACTGCTTTTCCTAGACAAATTAGCTAGCTGATCAACCACAAATAAAAGATATACCCAGGAAAAACAAACTTCTATATAAAACACACTAAAATAAATGCATAGCTGTACATGTAGAACCATCTTCAAATAACAATGGAAAGAGGGCAAAAATAAATAAAGAACAAAACTTTTCCAGTTGCTTTTCCTAGACAAATTAGCTAGCTGATCAATGGCATACATGTAGCCAGGAAAAACAAACTTCTGTAAAGAACACGCTAAAAAAGAATTCATCTCAGAACAGTCTCCATTAAACAAAGGAAACAGAAAGAGTAAAAATAATTACAAAAAAAAAAAAACCTTCAGTACTCCATTATTTTAACTAGTTCTTAGGCTCGGCAAGGTAAATGAGTTAATTGCCTCGTGTTTGCCGATCCAATATTGCCCGATGCGGCCATGAAAGGTAGCCAACGAGACGAGCCTTTTAGCAACTGTTTGACAACTCCTAACTCAAACAACGGATCTTAGTTAAAGGGTATTTACTTAACATCATCACTCAGTCTTTAAGCAACTGGTGCAATCCAAATACATAATGTGAGAGACGGCACAAGGTACATTAAGCGTTCTTTTAAGGTATATGATAGGAGCCGTAGACGCTAGTGCAGAAATGAAACAGTTACGTGTATCCGCCATGAGTAATTGTAGAATTCAATTTTTTTTATATGAAACAACGAATGTTAGTTAAAGGGTATTTACTTAACATCTTCACTCATTCTTTAAGCAACTGGTCCAATCCAAATACATAATGTGAGAGACGGTACAAGGTACAGTAAGTGTTCTTTTTATGATACGAGCAGCAGACGCTAGCGGCGAGATGAAATAGTTACATTATGTATCCCCCATGCGTAATTTTAGAATTAAAATGTTTAAGATATGAAATTAAATGAATGTTGTTACTCAAATAACGGATTTTAGAAGGCTTTTTACTTAGCTTCTTCAAATGGTCCAATTAAAATACATAATGTGAGAGACGGTACGTGGTACCTTAAGTGTTCTTTTCTGGTATTGATTGATAGGAGCAGTATTCGCTAGTGCAGAGATGAAATAGTTTGTGAACTCAAGAATCGTTTATTAAAATACAATTTTTTAAAGATTTTACTGAGTTCCATCCCAAATTATTTGTATTCCTGGTACATTCCACAAGCAGAAAATTAATCATTTTTTGTGTGATATTACAATAAAGATTTGGTGCCAATTACCCTTAATACTCAAGTCGTACTGTATCACAAAAGCCTTGATAAAATCACATCATTCCCTTTAAACAAGCTTTCAGTAAAAATAAAAAATGGTTCATGATCTCTAATAAAGAAAGCATTTATACAATTTGGATGTCTCTATATAAGAGAATAGACTCGTAACAGAAAGGAAATTGCATATGAATGGATGTAATGCGGTAAAATAAGTGCACAGACAGAGAAGTCAAATGATGAAATTGAGGGATAAATGAGATAATAATTTGTTGAATGGCTGGCCGGTTAGATTTACAGCCATTCCAGAAATCAAGTGGATTTGTTTGGCAAATTGGATGATGGGGGTTGTTTCCCATTTATCATGGGGTATTCACCCATGTTATCATGCACATACGTTTATATCACTTGTAGTCGTAATGGTCGCAGTACTTAGCAGTAGTAGTAGTAATAGTCATTATGATAATGATAAAAATGATAATCTATTATATTTTATTTGAAAAAAGACGATATTTATAAGTAATAATAATACAAATAATGATATTCAATGATAATTCATAATTTCAGCTTAGTTTTTATTCTATATGTTGCTCTAAAATGATTTTAAAAAACATTATTCTGTTCATATTTTTGGTTCTTGCTGACATTAGTAATGATAATGAAAAAGATTTCCTTTTAAAAAGACATGCAATAAAACAATATTTTGCTCCACTTTACCACTTTCAATTATTAATGTTGTAAGAATTTTAATATAGGTCAACTATTTCAATATCTTTCTTTCTCTTTAAGTTAAAGTCTTTCCCGTACCAATGTTGGCACATAAGGCGGCGCCTATCTCCGTTTCATTAGCCCTAGGCCACACGTCTACTAAATGTAGCGAAAGTTACAGAAGGGGGCCAGTCCTCTGGTAACTCGTGTGATTAACTTTCCCTTCTCCATTCTATAAATGCCGAGTGTCTGGCTAGAAGGCAGAAGGTACCATTTTTAAAGTCTTTGGTATGACCCGGCCTGGGTTCGGACCCGGCCTGGGTTCGAACCCGGGACCTCACGTTCATGAGGCGGACACTCTAACCGCTAAGCCACCATGCTCTTTAGTCAAATCTAAAATGTTTTTCAAAACATTAAAACATTAATTTATTCAGTTCATATTTTTAGAATTTTGCTTTGAAAGAATAATAATTAAATGAACTTTCTTTATGAAATCTAATACAATTATGTTTACGTCCACATGTTATTATTTAAGTTGTGCACCTTTCTTTATTAGTCAACTATTCAAAGATTTTATTTTCTGGTTTGTTTTTCTAAACGATATGTGAAAAAAAATGTATTCCGTCCATATTTTTGAGGTTCTTGCGTTGCAAGTCGTAATGATAATGAAATCAATTTCCTTTATGACATTCAATACAACCGGTGTCGATTTCACGCCTCGAGGAACCCACACGTAAACATCCATATCAACTTACACTTCCACAAAAATATCAACAAAATTATAATCCGTGCGCAGAGACGTAACAGAATCATCCGTTCGTCATTCAACGGTCAAAAGTGATGCAAATTAAACAAAAAGGGCCTATTTTGTATTATTTTATTTGATCCTAACAAAGTTTGAAACTGCCACAAGCCACAGGGCATATATGGGAGGCTTGAAATAAATAATGGCGCATCGGCCCAGAGCCATCAAATTTTGACGTTAAAATATACCACTGCCATGCGTAATACGAAACAGCAAAAGTCTCCCCATGAAAGAATGGCTTTATGCAGCAGGAAAGTGAACTACAGTCAAACCTGACTATATAAAGACCAGTATATGGAAGCCAGAAAATGTGGTCTTTGTATGAAGGTGGTCTCTAAAAACTCTCTATAGGCATTTTCAAATATCCTACTGCCATGCATTAAACATGAAGCAGGAAATGTCTCTTTGTGGAAGACTGGCTTTATGCAGCAAGAAAAGTTAACTACTAGTACTTCAGTAAAACCTGACTTTAAAGACCACTATATGGGAGACAGAAAATTTGGTCTTTGCATGCAGGTGGTCTCTATCTAGACAGGTTCAGTAATATTTAGACTGCTTTCAGGGAGATCAATGTTGGTGGTCGTTGAAGACAGGTGGTCTTTATATACAGGTGGTCGCTAAAGCAGGTTTGACTGTACCGTATTTGTCGGTGTATAAACCGCACCTGTGTATTAACCGCACCCCCAACTTTGGGTTGTCATTGAAGGGGAAAAAACATTTTCTAGATGAAAAAACTGCCAGGAATCTTTGTAATATAATCAAACTATACACAAATCAAATGTATTCCCCTATAACTTTTGTTAACTTTTAGTACACAAAACAACATTAGTCACATACTTGTTCTGATTGGAGCATAGTTCATAACAGAGAAGCCTATCAAGCTTTTTACTCCACATAAACGGATATATTTTAGCCATATTTTTATGAAATATGTTTCTCTATCTCTGTGTTTTAACCGCTCCCCCCTTTATTCAAGTTCTTCTGTATGTAAAAACATGCGGTTAATACACCAGCAAATGCAGTATAAAGTTTATCAAATATTGGATACAAGTTACGGTTGGACATTTCTTCTTTATACTAAAACAAGAGAGTATTTCAAAAGGAATACATAATTAACTTACCTGTTTTGGTCAGAACAAGTGTCAGAGGCAGATATATGTAACAAAAGAAAAGAGAAAACAAAAGAAAAAGAGATGAGTTAATTATACCCAATTTGGACAACAAAAACAAACTTTCTGTCTAATTTGAATGATGTTTTGATGTATATATACTCTGGTTGTAAATCAGATTATAAACATTATAAAAACACCATGACTTGAATTGCATCAAATTTATGATAACCATTGAGGCAAATAATGGCTTATAGAATAACAGTCAAGAAATATGACTGAAATAAACACTTTTCATAATGAACATTACAAACTCATAGTATGCTCCCCATGGAGTTGAATGGTGCATAAGATAATTGTACACGATGACCAAGGATAATAATAATGAGCCTCTGAATATAGCACCTAGATACACAGCGCTCTGGTACTATAACTTTTCCTGGTCCAAAAGTTCAACTTTCTTTTGTTTTTATAAAAATACTCTCTTTGTGTTTTTAATGTATTCCATCAAAAACCTTGCTAATAAAAATACATTTATTGTCTGCAACTCAATCCAATTAGACTATTCTCAGGCGCTTTATTGCATAAAAGTTGGCGGAGGTCATTGGCGGTACAAAACTTAGGCAAATCTGATTCGCGATAAGATCCGGTTACCACTGCAGAGACGCAACCGTGAAATTGCGCATCCCCCAAGATTGAAACGGGAGAGCCTTTCAGAAACCTTGCCTCTCAAAATCAAGATCATAAGGAGCGTGACAGGAAAACAACGGGAGAAAGACACTTAAAGATAATCTTGATTTTTGGTAACTCATTAATTTTCAATTCGGCTCATAGAAACTTCAAGACCATAAGAAGTTATCACAGGAAAAACAACTACATTTTGGTACCACATATATATTTCAACTTTACTATAAATGAAATCCCAGGAAATCTGTTACCAAATATATGATACAGTTTAGTATGGATATTTAGTTCAATAACACGTTTCTAACACTATCAAAACTCAACATTTTCTTTAATATGGTCTCCTATAAAAAATATAAAATATACTATAGTTTTATGGATTATGGACATTTTTTTTTGTCAAAAAAAGTTTAATAACAGTATTAAAACTCAGCATTATCTTTAAGACGCGTACCAGAAAAGTATAAATCAAAACCCAAGACAGAAGAGTAGCTTGGAGGAAAACATGAGCTTGTGATCATTGTATGAAGTATTTGAAGAGACCGAACAGTTTCCCAACAGTATCAAAACTCAATTTCATCTTTAAGACGTGTACAAGAAAATCAGCTAGAAGGAAAAAAGACATGAGCTTGCGATCATTGTATGAAGTGTCTGAACAGATCTAAGGATTTCCCAATAGTATCAAAACTCAATGTTATCTTTAAGACTTGAACTAGAAAAAGCGGCCAGGAGGAAGAGACATAAGCTTGCGATCATTGTATGAAGTGTCTGAAACGACCAACCGTATCAAAACTCAATATTATCTTTAAGACGCGAACCAGAAAAGCGGCTAGAAGGAAGACATTTAAGCTTGTGATCATTGTATGAAGTGTCTGATAAGACCAAACATTTCCGAACCGTATCAAAATTCCATATTATCTTTAAGACGCGAACCAGAAAAGCGGCTAGGAGGAAGACATTTAAGCTTGAGATCATTGTATGATCTTCTATCATTCTTCTTTATTTTTCTTCTATCAATCTTCTTCATTCTTCTTCTATCTTTCTTCCCTCTTGGAATCTTTTCACTCCTTTGTGTCATTGCAATAATACATGTAATTTAATGAAATTTTGTTTCGGGGTCGACCTGTTAGTAGTATTCGTTTTGTATGTAGATTTTATGTATATGTATGTAGATTTTATGTACAGGCTAGTCATATTTATTGTTTTGTAAATTTAAATGTTTTTTATTATGTAAATTTATCATGTAGCAACTTGCCAAATTAATTTTCCCCTTTTTGTGGGACGGAATAAAATGAAATGAAATGAAATGAAATGAAATGAAATGAAATGAAGAGACCAAACATTTCCTAACCGTATAAAAACTCAACATTATCTTTGAGACGCGAACAAGAAAAGCGGCTAAGAGGAAGACATTTAAGCTTACGATCATTGTATGAAGTGCCTGAAGAGACCAAACATTTCCTATCCGTATCAAAACTCAATGTTATCTTTAAGACGCTAAAAAGAATAGCATTTGTGTCAAAACTAAATGTTGTCTTTAAGACGTGTGCCAGAAAAGCTACATGTAGTAGGAAGACATAAGCTTGCGATCATTGTATTCGTGTCTGAAGAGAACAAACATTTCCTATAAACCGTATCAAAACTCAGCATTATCTTTGAGACGCGAACCAGAAAAGCAGCTAGTAGGAAAACATTTATAAGCTTGCGATCATTGAATGAACAGTATCAAAACTCAATATGTGACCTTACACCACAAAACGACCGTTATGTCGCTGTGGTAATTTCTCTTTTATAAGCTAAAATAGTGAAATTTTGTTCCAAATATGAGATTTAAGATTTTGGTATTTTCTGAATAAGCATATCTTTATCTACCTCCTGTGAAATTTTGAGTGTCGGAAGTCATGCTTAAATATTATTTTTCATCTAATAAATATGATCTTAATACAGCTCTTGAATGGATACTGATCTATTAAGCGGCCCGTTTCTCCCTTATTTGAAAAATGCTTCAGCCATATTCCAAATTTTGGCGATCATTTTGAAAGGGTTTGCTTAGTCCAAATATGACAAATTATATACCATTTTAAAGGTAATGATTTCTATTTTAATGTTATATGAATATCAGCACAATCAGTTTTCCCGACTTATTGGTCGTTTTGTGGTGTAAGGTCACATATTATCTTTAAGACGTGTGCCAGAAAAGCAGCTAGTTATAGGAAGACATAAGCTTGCGATCATTGAATGAAGTGTCTGAAGAGACCAAAAATGTCCTAATTTATTAAACCGTATCAAAAAAGCATAGTAGTATCAAAAGTTCAAAAACCGAATGTTGTCTTTAAGATGTGTACCGTAAAAGTGACAAGAAGGAAGACGGCTTGCGATCATTGAACGAACAGTTTCCTCCCAGTATCCAAACCCAACATTATCTTTAAGACGTGAACCAGAAAAGCGGCTAGGAGGAAGACGTAAGCTTGCGATCATTTGAATGAAGTGTCTGAAGAGAGCGTGGAGGTGACGTACTTCTGTGTCGCGCACACGCACCAGAAACTTAATAACGAGGAGAGTGCTAATTAAGTTACACTTGACATAACCACATTACACCTACTTGTAGCATCTCGTATTATAGCTCAGTCTTCTCCATTCTTTCTCACTCGCTCAAAACACCTCCCTCCCCCAAACCAACCCTAATACATGTACATTGCGCACGACAATGCAACATATGCCGACAAATATGAGTATATGACATTATGTATTTGTATTTTGCTCACAAACTCTGTAGAACATTTATAATTATACTACACCCACTTCTCCTACGTACATAATATTATATAGCATCTGTCTTATTCTTTCCCTCTCACTCACAACCTCCATTTTGAAGGATTATGTAGATCGCCTCACATTAATTACCCTTCAAGAACATAAAGAATAGTTTTGTTGAAGACCAATAATGTAATAAATTTAACAAAATTTTGACCAAAGTCCATACATTTTAAGACGAATTATCAGGAGAAATTTCAAATTTATTGGGTGCTATCTTTCAACCTCGCTTGCATGAAAATACCACTCTGATCATGCGATTTGAAATTGAACTCAAATTTACAGGGGATTATTGGGGTCTTTTCTGGCATTTTAGGGGCTAAATTGCCATAATTTCAAGTCTTAACCTGGGTTTAAGCTCAACTTATAACTTTGGTGAAACACCCACTGATTCTAAAAGAAAAATCATGCAAACGAGCCGAGCAATAATGAAATAAACTTTGGAGAAATAAGTCAGCAAAACCTTTAATAAATACAAAAAGATGTTAACCCATTCAGGACGGACTGATTTTGGTATAACAGCGAAAAAAATACACGGGGGCGGCGGGCGAATTCGCCCCCGAAATGCCCAAAAGAGCCCCCGAAAAAAAATGGGGATTTTTGTTGGATTTTCTGTTTGGATTGTGATCAAATGCTTATAAGATGATCACTTACAGCATTAGAGCTTAATAGTAGCCCCTGAAAATCGAAAAAGAGCCCGGAAATTTGTAGCCCCCGAGATGATAAAAGTAGCCCCCGAAAGTTGGAAAAGTAGCCCCGAAAAGGAGCCCCCGAAATAAAAATATTAATTTTTTTGCTGTGGTATAACATGCATTCTCCATAGACTCCTGCCTGAGTATTTTCGGGACTAGTCCTGAACGGGTTAATAATTTAAAACAATTTAAATATCATTTACAAAACTCTTTTAGCCAAGACTTTCACGCTCCTTCGACCAATCAGAAGAAAGTGCCTGGAAACCCTAACCCGAGTATTCAACTTCCACTCGATCTTCCATACAAGAAAGTATAAACCCCGTCCCTATTGGGTACGTTCTTGACTTCCCAGCTGCCACGAATGAATCACTCCATATACAGTAACATGATTTATGTGTTTTCCTCCCAAACAATGCTCATATATACAGTAACATGATTTATGTGTTATCCTCCCAAACAATGCTCACATCCATTTGAATCCAATTTTGATATGGCTCAACACAAACACGATTTCCTTTCCTAATTGATTGCTTGCAGTGCCTACTTAAAGGGGTAGTCCGGGCCTGATATAACTATTTGTTTTTTGAATAAGCAGAACAAGACGAATGATTGGTGAAAATTTGATCAAAATCGGACAAGAAACACGGGAGTTATACCTGTTTGAACATTATGTAATAATGAGCGATCGTTTCAAAATTGCCGCCATATGCAACCTCATTCACGAGCACCTCGCCATGGCTTTAGTACATGAAAATACACTTATTTCTCATTTTTCGATGCTAAAAATTAACTTTTCTCTCCTTTTTTCACGAATTCATGAAAGAATATCGATGGGGCAACCTCATTTGAATGTGTAAGCTCATAAATTTGCTTTGTTATGAAGAAAATTTAAATTTTGTTAAATTTCCATGTAGAAGTCAAAATGGCTGCAGCTCGCAAGTGACGTCACGATCGATAGCAATTGCGAACGATACTAAAAATCGGAGCAAAGTTCGTCCTGTCATAACTTTTTTATTGCTTATCCGTTTTGGCTCAAATTTTCGATCCCGATTCTTCATATTCACCTCATTTTATAGCAAATATCACATTTCTGGGGTGGAATTCCTCTTTAAGTAACGTACTAAAAAAAAAAACAGTTCCACACATCTTTAAAACTAACCAAGTGATTCCATATTGTTTAATATTTCCTTAAAGCGATCTAGTAACATTGTCCAAATCCTCAAAATCCAATTGGAATTCTAGTGGTTCCTTCATACCTTGTTGTATTCTGTTACTTTTTTTTTCAAATTTCCCTTTCGTAAAAAGATATTTTCAATTGAATTGTTCAGATGTTAAACTATCCACTGGATAGTCATAACCATGTACATAGTCAGTGCAGTGAGTCAGTGAATTTCACTTTGCATTTTTGCTCATTCCATGGCCATATAATGTCCATTTAACTTGAAATTGTCACACAATACCCAGTGGACATCTCAGATAACAACAATATACATTGTTTCAACCATTCATCACTTTTGCATATTTTAACAAAGTTACTAGAAGTAGAACCATTTAACTGTGTTATTAAACAATAGGGCAATTAAAATAGTGCTAAAAAAATGTTGGGAAAAAACAAAAAGTAATTGACTCCATATGTTTTGTTCTTTCTTTCTTTAGCTATTTATAAACAAAATTAGATCCTATTAAAATAGTGTGAACGATTAAGAAATAAAATAACTGATTCCATATTGTTTGAATCTTTCTTCAAGTATGTACATTATATAAACAAAATTAGGGCTATAAAAACAGTGCTACACATAATGTATTTAAAAATAACTAACTGATTCCACATTGTTTAATCTTTCTTGGACGATAAACAAATTAAATTAGGGCTAGTAAAACAGTGCCACAGATTTTGAAAAAAATAAAAGTAACAGATTCCATATTGATTTTCTTTTTTCTTTTACCACTTTCAAGCTGCACTTACGGATGAAAATACCGATGAAAATACTGATAGGTAAAAATTGACAAAAATGGGCACCTGACAAAAACAGCGTCCTAAAACAAAAATTACACGACCAAAATTACTGTTCTTGGTATCGTTTTTCATTGGAAAAGACACCCTATCCGATGGACATAAACATGTTGGTACTATATTTTGGGAAGTGCCCCGTTCCGTTTTTTGGGGGCCACCCTGTATAAACAAAATTAGATCCTACTAAAATAGTGTCAAAGATTGAAAAATAAAGTAACTGATTCCATATTGTCCAATCTTTCTTGAACAATATCATTAAACAAAACTAGGGCTATTAAAATAGTGCTACAGATTTTGAAAATAACTGGTTCGATATTGTGTAATATTTCTATAAATATATTGTTTTGTTCATCTTCGTCAATACAAAATAGCTCTTACTAGATTTCTACAAAGTCAAAAAGAATCTAACAGATTTGATATTGTTTGTTATCAATAACATTTACTAAAATATAGCTTCTCCTATTCAAAATAATTCCAAAAATTGTTGAACTTTGAATACAAAATTATAACAAAATGAGCTCCAACCACCATCAACAAGTCCTATCCAGTGGATAATTAAAAATCCAAACACTTCGATTGTAAAAATCTTTTTAAAGAAAGTGAAATTTGACAAACCAAAACCTGTTCCATGTTTTTATTGATAATACATATACGACACAGTATGAGAGAACATCTAGATTTCTAATTAAGTTTTGTGGATTTGGACAATGTTACTACATCCCTTTAATTCCACAGCTTCTATAGACATGTTTACAGGTAGCAGAACTCAATGTATCAACACATCAGCATAACGCCCTTCACATTCTCACCCAACGATTCATAGGTTGTGTTGTACAATAATAATTGCTGAACTTGAACAAACATGTTGTATTCATAATTGAATTAGTAATATAGGAGCATTTCATGTTGATTCATACTGTTACTCCAGACTGGCTGCAAATAATGTTTTCTTTACAAAATTAAACAGCTTCAACTAAAAGATGTAGAGAGATTAGATGTGAGAGGGACCTAAATGATGGAGGCAGAACTAATTTTTTTTTATTTTATAAAAAATCATGTTAAGCCCTTCTCGTTTCCACCAGACCACTATTTATAGCAAATACAATGATAATTGTTGATCTTGAACATTTTCATAATTCCAAGCCCCCACCACACTAACTTTTTCTCTACTCGCCCTTTTGGGCAAGTAAAATCATAAATTTTGAAGGTTTACTTGCCCCAATATAAAATTTACTTGCCCTCTTACTTCTTGATGAGATTTAGATTGTTATCTCATAGTTAAACAATTATTTAGTTGCCCAATCGGGCAAGCAAACTATACAATTTATGACATTTCAATTGCCCGACACTAATTTTTACTTGCCCCGGGCAAGCGGGCAAGTGATAGTGTCGAGCCCTGATAATTGAATAAGTAATAAAAAGCATTTCACCTTTCATTTCATGTTGTTACTCCCCGGCCGCTTTGTTTACTTCCCATAGTTCAACAGCTGGGAGTTGCGGAATCTTAGACGATTTATAGCTTGTACGATGATGTAAATGTTTTGTTCCGTTTACCCTGCCTCATGTCACTTTGAAATGGTGTATTTGTTTCATTTGCGACAGTGGACCTGGGTTTCTATGTTTTACATCTTGTATTATTCGTTTGAATTTATAAAGATGAGATTTATACATCATTGAATGAGTAATACAAAATAAAAAAATTTCATTTCATGTATTCCAGAGGCACAGATGATTTATAGCTTGTACAATGATAATTATTGAACCTAAAAATGCTCATAATTTGTATTTTCATTTCAATTCACGTTGTTACTCCAGACTAGCTGCCATAGACTATTTACTTCCCATAATGCCACAGCTACAACTCAGAGCTGTAGAGTGAGTTAGCAATGAGATACTCGAGATTCATAAATATAACTAGTAATAGAAGCATAACATTTCATCATCCAGGGCTCGACACTAGCACTTGCCCTATTGCCCGGAGCAAGTGAAAATTGATGTCGGGCAAGTACAATTTCATAAATTGGTCTAATCTGGTTGCCTGATCGGGTAAGTAACATTTCTGTTCAACTATGTGAGAAAAATTGTATTCCTTTTGCGCAAATTTCTCAAGAAACAAGAGAGACATTTGCCAAGCAGATTGAGCTACATAGCAGAATTACCAAAATGTTATTTTTTGTTCACGTTGTTTTTTATATGGGCAAGGACATTTTCTGGTCGGGCAAGCAAAATGTTAACATCCCTGATTTTTGTTAGCCCAAATGGGCAAGTAGAAAGGAAAGCTAATGTGGAGGCTGGCATTATCCACATCATTTCATTTCATACTGTAAGTACTTCATACTGCATAGACTATTTGAATGATAATCTACATTGATCAACTCAGAATAGACTGTTTACTTCCCATAATTCCACAGCCCCAACAACAGTTCTGTAGAAAGAGTTAGCAACTAGATGCTCGGAGGTCAAGAGGGGTCACGGGAGGTCAGCTGGAAATAGCTCCTGGGAACTTCCAGGGATGACTGCATAGAATTCCTCAACATCCATGGCTTATGTCACATTATAAATCCTATTATTAAAGGGATCTAGTCACATTCTCAAAATGCTCATAATCAAACTAGTAATACAAGCATAATATTTTATAATTTTGTTTCATTTCACTGCATTTCTTTTCATTTCATTTCAATGTTTGTTTACTTCCCATAATTCATAGACCCAAAACAGTTCTGTTGAGAGAGTTAGCAAGTAGATGCTCGGAGGTCAAGAGGGGTCACGGGAGGTCAGCTGGAAATAGCTCCTGGGGACTTCCAGGGATGCCTGCTTAGAATTCCTCAACATCCATGGCTTATGTCACATTATAAATCCTATTAAAGGGATCTAGTAACATGCTCAAAATCCACAAAACTTCCCTAGAACTCACATACTTAGAAGCATTGGAGCAGGTTTTGTTTTTCAGATTTTCTGTTTTGTTATAAAGATATATTTTGTATTGAAGTGTTCCATGGTTTATGTCACATTATTATATTAAAGGGATCATTGTCTAAATTAATCCACAATACTTACTTAGAATTCTAGATAGCGTTTCTCACATAAGTTGTTGCATTTGTATTACCAATAGAAGTATGGAACAGGTTTTGCTTTTTTCTGATTTTCTATGCTGTTATAAAGATATTTTGATTGAAGCTGTCACATGTAAAGCCAAGGTCTCCAAGGGAGACTTTCAACTGTGTACAAAGTTAGTGCAATGGGCCGTATGCATAAAAACAAGCAATTGCTTGTGCTAGCCTTTTGCTTGAATCGGTATGCACACAAACAAGCAATTGCTTGCAAGCAAAAGCTTTTGCTTACAAGCACAAGCAATTGCTTACTGCTCATAAGCAATTGCTTACCAAACAAGCAATTGCTTAAAACCATATGCATAAAACAAACCTTTTACTTGTCTTGATAAGCAATTGCTTGCGTTTTTTCAAGCACCTCCAGACCAGCTTGAGCTCTTGCTTACTAAGGACATTCGCGTTTTAGAATCAAGTTTTCATACCGTTTCAGGATGATTTAGAACTCATGGTTCCAGAGATTATGTTGTGATTACATATTTAATCAAATGGCTGGTATTTTAGACATTTATATCCATGTAGGCAATTTTGTTCATGATTTGAAAATATTTGCGTAAGAAAAATACTGTTGCCAGGTCGGGTACGACCAGGGAAAGCTGCTATGCAAGGGACTACACAACGTTTGCATACACTACGAATCCCCTTTGTTGTCATGCAGTGCGATGTTCGCACAACCGTAACGATGCTTTGTTCAACACGTAAGCAATTGCTTAGGCAGTGTAAGCAAAAGGTTTCAGCACAAGCAAAAGCTTATGCATACGAAATTAAGCAATTGCTTGAACTTGATATTTTGCTTGACAAGCTCTTGCTTGTGCTTGAAGCAATTGCTTATAAGCAATTGCTACGTTTTATGCATACGGCCCATTAACTTAGCAAATATCCCTTTTGACACATCACTCAGTGGACATATATCAGATCACAGAAATACACATTTTATCAACCCTTCGTCAGTTTTGTTCACATTTGTCAACAAAGTTACTAGATCCCTTTAAAGCCCTTCAGATGATCAGGTCCATGATCAGATCTTATCCAGCCCTGTTGTGAGATACAGGAAACTTCATGTGTAGCAAAGGATATGGATGTAAGGTACACCAGAGTTAGAAATTAACTATTCAGAATCTTAATTGTAAACTTAAGGAATATACAAAATGAAAATTGAAAAGGTTAAAATATATATCTAGTGGTTAGGGTGAGATAGCAAGTGCGGGGGCGTGTGTTTGTTTGTTAGTGTTTGTGTGCATTATATGCGTGTGTGTGTGCGTGTGTGTGTACGCGTACCTGTGTGCATGTGTGTTTGTGTGAGAGACCATTTGTGTGTGTATGTTATGGCAAATAGTTTGTTTCAGTTCAGTTCAGTTCAAAATATTAATTATGAGAATGTTTGATGCAGTATATTAATAACGCCCACACACCAGCCTGTAGACAATCGTGATGCAAACATTTTTGTCATTGCTCCAGATATCATCTATTTTTAACAACATTTTTCAATATATTCTGTAACCCTATCACCTAACAGATGTCCTCGAAACGTAGGAGTGAAATAATTGCCACTGTAAACTATCAAATCTCACATCTAAAAGTGTCAATATACATGTATATCACAGTGATTGGTGTTACAAATATCGTTTAGCATCGCTGTTTGACATTCAGATAAAAGTGCGTTTTGAAACTCTATCAGCCAAAACAAGTTTGATGAGTCTAGATAAATACAAACCTGTTTTGATATATGCTTTATAACTTGGACATTTTCAGGCTTTCATACGTCTAATTATGGAGGCTCTTTTGTGATTTTCATGGGCTCTTTTTAGAATTTCAGGAGCTGAATCGCCTCAAGCCCCCATGATACAAGGACATATTATACACAAATTAACTCAGACACTCAGTGAACAGCACTAAAAAATGCAAAAGCAAAACAAACAAAAACCTTGGTTAATTTTAGCGATTCTTGTCTACCTTGTTCTTTGAAGGTGAAAAACACTTTCCATCAATTGACATCACAACCACAGGAGCATGCATCCAAGGCTCTAATAATGAGATGTATATAAAAAAACAAATGGGCTTAAGAAATTGAGAGTGGGTGGCCTTAGGGTTTGTGACGCAGCAAGGGGCAACCAGGCGCGAGGCATGGATGGGGGAGGGGCAAAGAGCAGACAAGATGGAGGGGGTAAAGAGGGGCGCATAGATGGGGCAAGAGGGGGGCAAAGAGAGAGACAAACAGGCAGTCAAGATGAAAGAGGGGGCATGAGGAAAGGGGGCACGAGGAAAGGGGGCATATTGGGAGGTGGAATGAGTGGGGGCAAGAGGGAGAGACACCGAAGTGGGGCAAAAGTGGGGGGTAGAAGGAGGAAGAGGGGGCATGCATGGGGCAGAGAGGGGCAAGAGAAAGGGTCATAGAGGTGTGGCAAAAGGGGGGCAAGAGGAGGGGGCAAGGTGGGGTAAGGTGGGGCAAAGAGGGAGGGAAAATGATGGGGGCAAGAGGGGATAAGGGGGGTACAAATAGGTGGCAAGAGAAAGGGGTGTAGATGTGGGACAAAAAAGGGGACAAGAAGAGGGGTGCAGGGGAGGGGGTGAAAAGGGGGAGATGAAGACGGGGGGGGGGGGCAATGGGGGCAAGAGGTGCAAGAGGTGTGAGCATGAGGAGGGGGCAATGGGGGAGAACGAGAGGGGTAATGTGAGGGGAAAGAGGGGGGGCAATGAGGGAGAAAGAGTGGGCAATGGGAGAGGAAAGAGGGGAAATAGGGGGCAAAGGGGACAAAATTAAGTGGCAGAGAGGGGGCTAGAGAAGGGGACAGAGAGGGGATTAAGAGGGAGGAGGTAATGTAAAATTTGACACTTGATAGGATTCATTCTGGTGGCCTGAAGCTAATTTTCAGTGGCTCTCGGGCAAGCCAGCCAGTGCCAATTTTGAGCCATGAAGGGGGGCAGCTTGAGCCCAAAATAAAAATTGCGCTATGTCTTTCTTAAAGTTGTCTTCCTGGAGATGGGCATAGGTACCCCTGAAGAATGGCTTCTCCACTGGTTAGATGGGCTTGTGCTGTGTTGTTGGGTTGAGCAGAGTGGTGGGAAGGAGGGTTGAGGTTAATCTGTTGTAATAGTGGGTGGCGAGGCTCTCCATTATCCCTCATTCAGTGCTGCTCCATCAGCCTATAACCTCAAGGCTAATGTTCATGAAACCGACTAGCTTTTATACTTATAGTTTCAGGGTAAATAACATTATTTTTCATCAGGCTTTATTTTCCAGCTCACTTATCTGAAATATATTTGGCATTTTTAACATTGATAAATGGGTTATTATTTCAAGATCAGCTCAAAATTTGCGGATCAAATTTAGTATGGTGCATCGATCCATTTGGCTGGTGAAACCCAAAGGCAGTGGAGATGGGATAAACTCCATATTACATCCCGACCAATCAGCAGGCACAAATAATGAACGTGCAGATCAAAATTAGCAAGGTACACTGATAAATCGGGCTTATGATGACCCACCCAACATCTTGTGGAGGCTATACTGCACTACGTAGAGACCTGAAAACCATGAAGATGAGCTAAACTATATACTCCATATCACATTCCAACCAATCAATGCACTTGCATCTTGCATCTTTATAATTTGCACAAAAAGTGGGTTATGAATAACATGTCACTTACAGGAACCGGGTGGGCTATGTACAAAGTTTTTTGGGATTTTACAGTCTCCTAGGGAATGGGTTAAGATAACCGTATTTGTCGGTGTATTAACCGCTCCGGTGTATTAACCGCACCCCCTAAAAAAATTTAAAAAAAGTGAGGTTAAAAAAGTGAGGTTAATACGGTCGTGTATTAACCGCACCCCCTTTTTTTTTTTTTTTTTTTTGAAAAAAGGTGCGGTTAATACACCAGCAAATACGGTAGCTTAAATTTGCGGTTCAAAATTGGCATGGTACATTGATCTATCAGGCTGCACTGCGTAGAGACCCGCAGGCCGAGGAGACGAGCTAAACTAAAACTCCATATCACATCCCCACCAATCAACGGGGCACAAATTTGCCGACCCCCAAAAAATAAAGAGGACAGGGTGGTTTAACTGCATCCCAAACTCGTTGCTATGGGAGCAGCCGATGAAGACACAACGTAATATGAGAAAGAGATGCACGAAGGGTACATGTAGTCTGGCAGATTTATTCCGCATATTAGGATGAAGATTCGCTTGCTGAGTTAATATAAAGGAGATGTATAGTACAGCCCAATGCTAGAAATTAATTTGTTTGTCTTGTGTCCCAATTGGAGAAAGTAAAAACAAGATTTGTCCAATCCTAGTGGCCCGAAACCTGAATCTGGAGGCCCCAAACAAAGAAAAACATTAAAGAGACTTAGTAACATTGTCCAAATCCTCAAAATCCAATTGGAATTCTAACGGTTCCCTCATACCTTGTTGTATTCGTATTAACAATAAAAGCATGGGACATGTTTTCGGTTTTTCAAATTTCCCTTTCATTAAAGAGATATGTACGATTGAAGTGTTCAGATGTTGAATAATCCACTGGATCATCAAAACCGTGTACAAAGTGACTGCAATGAGTTAGTGAATATCACTTTGCATTTTTGCTCATTACTCGGCCATATAACTTCCATTTAACTTGAAATTTTCACACAACACCCAGTGGACAAATCAGATAACAACAATATACATTGTATCAACCACTCATCACTTTTTGCACATGTGTCAACAAAGTTACTAGATCCATTTAATCTCTTCCCCTCTCGATGTCCCCTCTTTTGTTCTTGTTCATCCTAACTTGTTCCTGTTCCAGCTCCTATCTGTTTTATTTAGTATTTAGCTCTATGTAACAGTAATGTACCTGTCATTTCAGCCCAGAAGAAACATCTGCTAGATTCGATAGCTCGGCACTTACTTTGACTCACATTATTACACTTGCCTTCATAGTGGATAAGCGGTTTTCAGCATTATCTTTAAATAAATTTATTTAAAACATGAACAATTATGTTTTATTTGGTTGCCCATTCAGGCCAGTGGTATTTAATAGCATCATTTAAATTTGGTGACTCTAATCTAATTTTTGGGTGGGTCCCGGGCCACGGGGCCTCTGCTAATTTCATAGCTTTGGTACAGTGTTGCAGTGGCACACGAAACGTCGTGATCTTTAGATTCCTTGATGACCTTACATTGCGAGACAAACGAATATCATTATCGATATTATTAACGAAAAAAAGCATTCTTTATATTTGGGTGGTTATTGTTGATTATGCTTGCATACCTTGAAGTAGCACACTAGAATTTAGCTTTACATAGAGCTCTATAACATACAAATAATGTGGATCTCTTTTTATTTATGATTTTATTTAATTTAACATAATTTGTGGCAGGTACTTTTCGAACTTGCCTTCATGCAATTACAAGGTTTACAAAAATTATTTTACATTTCTTTTGATTAATTACAGGGGCTCTATAATGATTTTGGGGGGGACACTTTTTGTTCAAGGCAATCCGGGGGCTTACTCCCCCATACTGAAGTTTTTTTCACTTAAAGGGATTTAGTAACATTGTCCAAATCCACAAAATCCAATTGAAATTCTAGCAGTTCCCTAATACCTTGTTGTGTTTGTATTAACAAAAAAAGCATGGGACAGGTTCGGGTTTTTCAAATTTCCATTTGTTAAAAAGACATTTACGATTGAAGTATTCAGATGTTAAATTATCCACTGGATCGTCGAAACCGTGTACAATGTCAGTGCAATGAGTTAGTGAACACCACATTTTGCTCATTACTCGGCCATATAATATAACGTCCATTCAACTTGAAATTTTCACACAATACCCATTGGACATATCGGATAACCACAATATACATTGAATCAACCATTCGTCACTTTTTGCACATGTCAGCAAAGTTACTAGATCCCTTTAAGTCACTTCTGTATTGGAAAGAGCTTTGTAACAGAACACACTAGTTCAAGTCCTCCTTCTGCATGACTCCCATTGCAATAAATTACAAATTCAAAGAAAAAACAGGAATAAATCTGGTGACAACTGAAGAAGAAAAAATTGGTACGTAACTAAATCCTCCCACATGGTTGACTTTCTGGAGCAAACGCAAACTAGCCAAACGTTGCTTCCCAGACGAAGCTTGAAATTTCAAGAAAATAGATCACTAGAATATTCACTAGACTAGGAAAAGTCCTTGTCTTTTACAGCCTCAAAATTTTCTTCTAGTAAAGTCGTAGCAAGCGCAGGTTTGTACATACTGTACAATATATGTTTGTTTGTGTGTGTTTGTGTGTGCGAGCATACATGCGTGCGTGCGTGCGTGCGTGCGTGTGTGTGCATGTGTGTATGTGTGTGTGTCTAGGAGTGTGTATGTTTGTGTTTGTATGTATGTATGTATGTGAGTGTATGTATATCACGTTTGTATGTGTGCTGTGCATATATGTAAATGTGTTTATGAGTGAGTATGTGTTCGTGTGTATGCATGTGTCAAGTGCTGGTAAGTCTGCAGGTAAAAATATGTGCATTGTTTTTTACATTTATTTACAAGTGTGTTTCTAGTGGTTGCTTGCACGTGTGAAAATTAGTTTGCTAAAAAGACAATTATCCTTACTCTTTAACAGAGATAATTCGCTTTGGTACCTTCTACTGATGAATGCGACTTCCCTCCCGACATTTAAATTAAGTCTCAGGTTACACATGTTCCATATGAATAAGGCTCATACGGCTATCATGTTCTCATCAAAAAGTCTATCGAACCAAAATCCAACGCAGTAATTCGTCCTTGCTGCATATTAATGGCTACTTCACAACCGCAATTTTGCAATTTGCATGTACTTTGTTTTGTTCACGATTAAAATGATGGTGTGCTGATATTTTGTGGCCGCGGTAAGTAAAGGCTCTCAATCGGTAATTGATCCACGCGAGCGAAGTACACGTAGTCACAGTGGTAAATATCTATTTGCTTTACATAACTGGTAAGTTCTTCTTTAGAAACCCACTTGGTCTGATGTTATTTTGTCTAAACCTTCGTCATCTGTATATGGTCATATATGACCACATAGTCCAAGCGTCATACTTGAACAATTGTTAATTTTTGTCTATAAAAAGCATTAAATTGTGCACACGTAATATAGACAAATATATATTTTAAGTTAATCTGGATATTGAGCCCTCTGAAACTATAATTAGAAGATATGGCAATGAGACAAACTGCATAATAGCCTATTCTGGTATTAGACAAATAGGCAAATACATAAACAAATCATAAACTAACGATCAGGATAAAATAATTGATTTTCTCTGTTTTTACTAGGTACACTTTATTCTTTTCTAAGAAATTCTCACATATTATTTTCAAAAATAAAATTGATATATATACTATGAATAAAGTCTCGATAGGAAACAACTTTCAAGAGTATTTTCTTACGCTGCATGATGGCAGAGTATAGAAAAAACAATCAATGAAACTGAAATTATATTTTCCACAGTAAAGTATCATCACAAGACAAAGGCACAGCAAGCTGATATATTTATAGAGTACTTTGTATAATTCCCAGCTATTTTTACCAACCTGAATCTTACCAAGATCTTCTACATGTATATAACCATTTCCCACTTTGGGTTGATCTGTAGTATACAATGGCACTACAAGTCAGATGACCTTCATATATTGTACAATTTAATTTGTCTAGAAAGTGAAATATTAAAACGATTCACAAATACATTTGATAAGCTTTTAGCAAGCTCATCATGCTTATGACTACCGGTAGATTTTTGCCAACATGGATTGCTGTATACTACACAATTGCAAAATTGCAATATTAAAAAAAACTATTCTCAAATACATTTTATAAGCCTCTAATTTAGTAAGCTCAAGATGCTTATGACAAGATAAAATATTTTTGCCAACGTGGATTCTTGAATATAAATTGTCCTGAGACTCAGGTTATTGTAATTGCAACTTTGTACAACATGACCAACAGATAATGTGCAAATCCATTAGTGCAATGAGAGTAAAATATAGAATGAGTTCTAAAACAAATTGCCACCGCATACCAGCTCATGATAGCAATATTATTCATAGAACTTATTTTCACCAACCTAAATACAATTTAATTTGTCTTAGTAAAAATGAAATATAATATATTAAAACGATTCACAAACAAGTCCACACTGCACAGCAATCTCATAATGGCTATATTATTCCTAGCTATTTTCACCAACCTATAAAATACAATCTAATTTGTCTAGTAAAAGTGAACTATTAAAACGATTCACAAACAAGTCCACACTGCACAGCAAACTCAAAATGGCTATATTATTCCTTAGAAGCTTAATTGTTACCAATCTAAATTTTACCAAGATGTTCAATAATATTGTATTCCTTGCTCTAGGTTAACTTGTGGTATACCGGGGCTCCACACTCACACTGGCCTGCTGGCCCGCTGGCCGGGGCCAGTGAAATTGCACTTCGGGCCAGCAAAAATGTATAACACTTAACAGACATATTTTGGTGGCCCGATCGGGCAAGCAGATTTTCAACCCGTCATTGTCAAAAATGAGAAAAGTCTTGTTTTCTTCCATGTTATGCTTCATCTATAATCACGGGTTTGATCAGGAAACAGTGATATTTTGAATAGTAAAAAGTTTACACAAGAAATACAATTTTCAGGCCAGTAGAAAAGGGGAAGAAATGATTTCACTGGCCCGACCGGGCCACTGACAAAAAAGGTAAGTGTGGAGCCCTGGGTATACAGTCATCACAATAACATGACATTCAGATGACACAGTTCTTCATGTAAAAGTGAAATATTAGCATAGAAAGCTCATGATGGCTATATTAATCCTAGCTTGTTTAATACCAATTATAAATCTAACCGAGATGTTGAATAATTATATTCCCTACTCAAGGGTTATTTTGGGCTTTTCGCAAGCGCAACGCGGACGTACAAACTACGTGTCGTGTGCAAAAATCACCAATTTCCTGTAGTATCAGCGATCCTCCGTTCTTGAACTGTTCTCACCGACCGTCTTTGGTCAATTTAGCGGCCGTGCAGAGAGACCGCTCGATCTGGCAAACAGCCAATCAGCAGCGCTCGCTGCTCGTAGCGAGGTCAAACGTAGCTCGCAACGTGTGTGGGGTGTAGTGTGTAGTGCGCATGTACGTGTAGTGTGCTGCCAAGCTGTTCAACGATCCGGCTGACTCTACGGCCGCGTTGATCAAATAAGCGAAACGGCTTGTAAAACAGAATTGTTTTAGCGCGGCCGACGTACCAATAGATCATTCCTGCGTCGGTGAGAGCGGCCGCGTAGCACAGCAAAAAACCTCTATTTGTGCTATACACAGCATTACAAAAAACAACCTGCAGACAAAAAGTTCTTCTGTGTAAAAGTTAAAGGGGACCACCAGGCAAAGAACAACAAATAACTACATGTATATGTTTTGGTACCGTTGTGTGATATTAAATAGATGCTCAACACTTTGCAACGGTTTGTGTAATTCATAAATAATACAATTAATTACCCTCACTTTATACGGAACCATCATTATCTGATGGTTCCGTATGCACCCCCCCCCCCCCCCACCCCCTTTCAGAAAGAGATACAATTGATTGTAAGATACAATTAATTGTAAGTCAGATCATGTGTTCTAAATGCAGAAATCTGATTGGTTGAAACGCGTAAATTGTCTGACTTACAATTAATTGTAACTTACAAATCGATTGTATCTCTTTCTGCAACGGGGCCAAGGTGTTCTGTACTGATATGTTCTTAGGTTTATATGTTGCATACAAAACCACTAAAATACCTTCACATACCATACAGCTGGTATGTATATAGTGAAAGTGAAATACATCAGAATGATTCACAACTTTCCAAAAACCACAGCACGCTCATTCTACTCATGACTATTTTTTTTTGCCAATATACTGTAAATGTTATTTTTGTACGATTAACATTTCGCGCTGAGCGACACAAAAACACTTTCGCGGGTTTTTAATTTTGCGGCCGATCGTAAGACCCTCATCAAAATTATATTATTATATTATATTATAGTAAATGAAAATCAATAACATTGCATTTTAATGTTCGTGGACGCCGACTTCAGCGCGAAATCAAAGAATATTACCACGTTTTATACAGTACTTGTCTTGCACTAGGTTTGATCTGTAGTATACAACACCACTGCAACACAACCCAGCTACAGAGACCATCCAGGGGGTTGTTTCACAAAGATCCTAAGTTGAACTTAACTCTTAAGTTGGACTTAAAAAGTATGGAAAGCCATTAGTTTCTTCGAAATATGTTGTCAAAGTCCTTTTCCAAAGGCATAAAATGTTTATTCAAATCATCAATATTTTCTATAATTATCAAGGATATTCTTGCTTTGTTGCTTTTGAATATTTTGTATTCCAATGCTACAAATGGCTTTCCATAATAATTAAGTCCAACTTATGGGTTAAGTTCAACTTAGAATCTTTGTTAAACACCCCCAGTTGTTGTAGTATATGAGGTGAAATATTTGAATGATTCACAAACTACCAAACACACAGCAAGCAATATATGATGCTTAGTAAGTTATGACTAGCTCGTCTTACCCAAAATGCTGTATAATGATATTCCTGCTCTGACTTGACAGACGATCATTTAGCACCAAACGCTTCCGAGACCTTGAGGAGATAACGGTTGAATAAGTCCAGTCATACGCTAGGATTCATACAAGTACCTAGTCTGGTGAAAAGGGAAATACCAGAATGATCCAGAAACTATAAAGCTACACACGGTATTAAAGCTAATGTCACGATGCTCATCGAATTCAAAGATTCTGGGACGTAAGCTTGAGATACGGTTGAAATAGTCTAGTCATATGCTATTTAAGATTCATTCATGTACATTGTAGTCTGGTAAATACTGAAACATCAGAATGATCCACAAACTACTAACCAACACACAGTAAGCTCATGCCACGATACTCAGGAGACTATCGATGAACATGATCAATACGGGTATATCTGCCAACACAGATTCTGGGATGCTCTCCAGATCTATGCATCATCAAAAAAGTTCAACTTCATCTCACTGCAATAGTCTCACTTTTGTTAAATAAATTTAAAAATCACTGCAAACCACACATGTGTGTATACATAGTGTACCTCAATGTTCCATGCACCAAAATTGTGTCTAAACCGCAAATGCACCAGAATTCTAAAAGCTTCAAATACGCAAGAATTTTTAACTACAAGGCTCTGTAAAAATCCAAGGTCAACTCAGTACCTATGTACTGTACGCAAGCTGGGAAACCAAGGACGATCCACTGTACGTGATGAACTGCTCAATTCTCAAATCTCTGTATTAGTAGTATCAGTATAGGCAGCACAAGAGTATTAAAGAGTGTATGTAGTTGGTAGCTATGCAGATATTATACCTCGATGTTCACACAAATTCTAAACTTTATTAATAAAAATGCACCAGAATTCTATCTATTAAAACTGCAAGGCTTTTGAAGACCAAGGTCAAGTCAGTATGTATGTAATTACACAAGCTGGGAATCCAAGGACGATTCCCTGTAGTACTGTACGTGATGAGCAGCTTCAAATCTCAAATCTCCCCGTGTTAGTATTAGCACAGACGACACAGGAGTATTCAGAGAGTGTGTGCAGTGGCTAGCTACGCACACATTGCACTGAGTGAGTAAGTGAGTGGGTGAGAGGAAGAGCCAGCCAGCCAGCCAGCGAGCGAGCAAGCACTTGTTGCGATGATGGCCTGCCTACCAAGAGAGACGGGCGGGCAGTCGATCCCAAGCAAAGTGGGGGATGAAGTGCATGTGCGTGTACGGCGGCATCAGCTGATGCTGTTGTCTCGTCTCTCCTCCTCTCCCTCCCCCTCTCTTCTTCTTCCTCTATAACCCTATTCTGCCCCCCCCCCCCCCCCTCCATCTTTTTTTCACTCTTCTCAGGTGTCCGACGACCGGTGCATCTCAACGACTCCTGCTTGCCAACAATTCTGTATTTTATCCCTTTGGTGTTGTTTGGTGTTGGTGATGAAAAAGACAGAAAAGGCGGGTATCATGATGACAGCCTATCATTTCATGTTCATTTCATTTCGTCCACATACATGAAATATTACATTTGAAATGTCTTTTGAACAATTTGAACATTTAATCCAAAAATTCTATATTATCCCTTTGGTGTTGTCTGTTGGTAGTGATGAAACAGATAGAAAAGGGTTGTCATCACGATGCTAGCCTATCATATCATTTTCATTTTCATTTAATTCCATTTTATTAGTCCACAAATCAAATTCTACATTGGAAATTTATTTTATTCACATATTCTGAATACATAATTTAAACAATAACATAGTATTTACTACATGTACATTACATAATATTTATTCAATAATGTTAATACAATAAAAGAGAGAAATTACTTGTGTGTTTTCATGAAATCGATCACCAAAAAAAAACATAACATAAACATCACTGTGTATTAGTTAACATGATGAAAAGGGACGAAAACAAAGCATCAATGTTTACATATTTGTTTTTATACGATGAAAAGGGATGGCAATAAACTATCATTGCGTATTATTACAGTTTATGATGGGGAAAAAAGATAATGCCCCTAACTGTGGCAGTTTACATGTCTGATTAAATAGAAAGATTAAATCGTACCCATCGCTCTGCTCACCTATGATGTAAAAAGACAAAAATAACTCTCACTGCAAGCTAGTTCACGACTGACCAAAAAAAAAAAGGACAAAAATAAACCAACCTCGTGATACGATACCAGATCACAATATAACGCATGAACCCCACAAATGAATATTAACTGTGCCAGTGGCAGTGGGTATAAAGTCATTTCAATCTATGCAAATCTGTAAACACCCACACTTATTTATTAGAGGCTGATGGTACGGAAGGACGGACGAGCTCGTGTGTGGTGGACGGTCAGATCAGAGGAACTAATTCTGTGGCATAGCTAAGGGGGGAAGAGGGTTTAACTGAGGTTGTCATCCCCCCATCCCCATAACCCATCTATAAATAGCAAGCAAATAAAGAATTGCAACACATCACATTTATTTAATTTTAAGGATCACTCAGCCCCCTTTGACAGAAACCTTGATGCCTTTTTTTATCCCCCCCCCCCCCCAATTACCTGCTAACCACCTGTGGGAAGAACAATATTTTTTGTAATCAACACAATCATTTAGGACCAACATGCCCCCATACTCTCTTTACTACCACTACCCCCTGGGAAGAGAAAATATAAAGAAATGCATACATTGTATAAACTAAAGTCAAGCCTATGTAAAGTGACCATCCAGGGGAAATAAGAAAAGTGGCCACTGTAGACAGGTGATGTTGGTGGCCGCTAGTATATAGGCAGGTTGGATGCTATAGACAGGTGACCTCTACAGACAGGTTGTCTGAGCATACAGACAGGTGACCTCTACAGACAGATTCAATAACACTGTTTTGTTTCTGGAGAGGAACACTATTGGTGGCCATTATAGGCAGGTTGGCTGCTATAGACAGGTGACCTCTACAGACAGGTTCAAAAACAATGTTTGTTTCTGGAGAGGAACACTATTGGTGGCCATTATAGGCAGGTGGGCTACTATAGACAGGTGACCTCTACAGACAGATTCCATAACAATGTTTGTTTCTGGAGAGGAACACTATTGGTGGCCATTATAGGCAGGTGGGCTGCTATAGACAGGTGGCCCTATTAAAGACAGGTTTGACTGTATATGATGGGCTAATGTTACCAGTTACTAATACCATTTTCAAGCTTACCGTACCGATGAAAATACCGATAGAAAAGACCGATGGAATTTCTTATGTAAACAACGGGCAATTCGCAACTTCTCCTCTGTCGCGTTCATAGTGCAGGGGAATTTAATCGCCTTTTGCATTCACCGGCCGGAAGTGAAGAATTGTTGCGCAATCGCTTGCTGGCAGATTAGTGGATTGGCAGTGCGATTGACAGTGCGAATTCCAAGGAAAGAGACAGAACATGGGTGCGATATCGACGATCGTGATAAAAAAAATCCACTATACTTTCAATAAATTTGTTAGTGATCCGTTTTAAATATTGTTCAGTTCATCATTTGGTTATATAAATATATATTTTGTAATAAATATATTATTATAACGATGTACATGAATTATTATTATTGTTTAAACCTTTATATTCATGCAACATACAAGTAAAACGAATCAATTTATACATAAACAAAACATCAACAAAAACACGTGCACGATACTCGAGGTTCACTTTACACGAGCTAGCTATGCTGGCGCAGCATAATATTATCGCCTGCCGTGTTCCGAAAAAAAGCGCGCGTTAAGATGACGACCTTTGACCGTTTTCATCGGTGTTTTTCTCCCGAACCATTTCATGCTGCCTGTTCTATCGGAGTGACACCGATAGAAAGAGAATTTCTCCTACTCTAAAGTAGGAGAATTTAATCGCCTTTTTCTCTTCTTTTCATCGCCTATTCTATCGGCTTTTTCACCTCTGTAGCATTCATGCTGGCCATTTCATCGGATGCGTCCGGACGCATCCGATGAAAAGTCCGTAAGCTTGAAAGCAACATAATTGTGCTGCCCCCTCCTCAGTCCCCTTATGATTTCACACTGGCTACGTCGTCGCTGAATTTATTTATATGTGTGTAGGTTAAACAGGTATAAAAGGCCAAGGCACTCACAAATAAATTGTGGATAATAAGCTCCATCATGAAGGTAAGTGATATATTATTGTGCAAATGGCTATCTGAGTAAATAGAGTTGGCTATATACAGTCAGTGAGTATCCAAATAAAACCATGTATTTATAACTGAGTGGGGCTGATAAAACAGATCTTGCATTAAAATTGTCTTCATAAATCATTCAACTTTATAAAAGGGATCTAGTAACTTTGTTGACAAGTGCAAAAAGTGATGCGTGGTTATTAAACAAAATGTGTTTTGGTGTGATCTGATATGTCCAGAAATTAATGTGTGAAAATTTCAAGTTAATTGGATGTTATTTGACAGAGAAATGAGCGAAAATTCGAAGTGATATTCACTTACTCATTGCACTTACTTTGTACACGGCTGAAAAGGTCCCGTAGACAATTTCATATCCGAACACTTCAATCGTAACTATCTTTCGAACGAAATGGAAATTTGAAAAAACGAAACCTGTCCCATGCTTGTATCGTTAATACAAATATAACAGGGTATGAGGGAACCGCTAGAATTAAAATAGGATTTTGAGGATTTGGACAATGAATACTAAGTCCCTTTAATACTGATTGCACATCAGACTATGTTTAGATTGCAATAACTGCCCGCTGCCCATGAAACGTCACCAGGCTATGAAATATTCCTATTTTGATACTGCGCAAACCTTGACGTTGTTTCAAACAATGATGTCAAGCCAATGTGACATCACAGTTATTTAATGCCGAGCAACCAACATTGACATTCAACAATCAGGAAGATTTAGGGAAATTTTCATCAGATATCAGGGAGAAATCTATCAAATCCATACAACCTAATGACAAAAAATCTTTTAAAGCCCAAGTCCAGTTTCGGGAAAGTAGCCGAATACAACTATATTGATCAATATTGTTGAATATGTATGGAAATAGGGCTTGTGTGGTAAAATCCAAACCTACATGTAAGCATCATTAAATACAGAAATATCGGAAGAAATCTAATATACGCCTGTGAAATTCATAAATCCACCGCCCGTTCAGACCTGTCCATGCCGCTAGCGCTGGGGGAGATATCGACAAGCTAGGGACAAGCCCGTATAGCGACCACCTCAGTAGGCGGTTTCTTGGCCAAATTTGGATAATCCTATATTAGTACAAGTATATTATTTCACATTATTGGTAATAAGAGCTTCCATTTCATTTTTTTGAGAGGGGGGCGTTTCCAAAACTGGTCTTTACCTTTAATAATCAGGGAGACTGGCTGATTGGATGAAATCCGATGCAGTAATCTTGTTGTTTTTTTCAGGAGTCTCCTACGAGGGACATGAATTCGGTCAACTACAAAACTACAAGTACAAATCATGACATGAATTTCTTAAAGGGATCTAGTAACTTAATTTGTCCAAATCCACAAAATTTGATTAGAAATCTAGTGGTTCTCTCATACTTGTCATCGTTTATAACCAATAGAAGTACGGAACAGGTTTTGGTTTTTCAAATTTCCCTTTCGTTAGAAAGAGATTTAATATTGAAGCGTTCATAACTGTGTACAAAGTCGGCGCAATGAGTTAGCAAATATCATTTTGCATTTTTCTCATTACTCTGCCATATAACATCCATGTAACTTGAAATTTTCACACTCAGTGGACATTATCAGATCACAACAATAAACATTTTTATCAACCATTCATCACTATTTGCACATATGCCAACAAAGTTAATAAATCCCTTTAAAGAGATATTGGAGTATTGGAGCTATCTAGGATATTGTTCACACAAATTTGCATGTTAAGAGATCATGTCATTATCATCAGGTAGCGCTGCAGAGCGCTTTTGCCGTCTTCACGAGAGCATGCCATGCAACTCTGTCTTCTGCCAAGTGTGTTGCACCCTTCATTCCTTCTCCAGACACCCCCTTTTAATTATATCATCAGTCCAAGATATTGGTGGACGACCTCTACCACGTCTTCATTCAACCCTCCTTGGAGTCTCTGTTTCTCAACACCTTCAGTTCTCCTAACTATGTGCCCAAAGTAAACCCCTCAAAAAAAGTTCGGAAACTCAAGTTTGATCGATCATATCTCTCGTATTTTTTAATAAGAATACTCGAAATCGGTGTCACAATAAAGCCTCATTATATACCTTTCAAACGGTGCATTATGTGTAGTGATTATGCAATTGGGGCGATTGCAGTAGCCCAGAGAATAGGGGGAGGCAGGAAGTGAAATCTCGCAAAATGGCCCCAATGCATTCAATTTACGAGTGAAAGACTGTGTTGACCAGTTTGCTAAAGGTTAACATTCTATTGAATACTGCCACCCTTTCCATTCATCAAAATTGTTGAATTGGATACCATTTTAATGGAAATTATCTCTTCATTACGATGGCATATTAATCGTAAGGATTATGCAAATGGAGTGTGTGCAGCGAACCGGAATATGGAGATGGGTCGAGTGTGAAATCAGACAAAAAGATATGGAGTTGACAAAAAATCAGAGCGTTGCATTTTTTTCGAGCTTTTGGGAGGATTTTTTAGCATTTCAAATAAAATATTCATGATCAAATATTATATCAACGGAAAGCCCAACAACTCTTCTGTATGAAAATGTGAAATTTAAAATGATTTTTGTAAAGGGCGGCTGCAGGAAGATGAATGGGAGGGAGCCTCAAAAGTTACCCATTTTGAAACGCTCTGATTTCAAGGCACTATTCATGCGTTTTCAATTGAATTCCTCTCATTCATGGCCAACTCATTCAAGTCGAATTACATCCTCTACACAATGGTATACAGATACCGACACCAAATCAGAGCGTTTTGAAATGGGTCACTTTTGAGGCTCCCCCACATTCATCTCCCTGCAGCCGCCCTTTACAAAAATCATTATAAATGACACATTTTCATACAGAAGAGTTGTTGGGCTTTCCGTTGATATCAATTTAAATCATGAATATTTTATTTGAAATGATAAAAAATCCTCCCAAAAGCTCGAAAAAAATGCAACACTCTGATTTTTTTGTCAACTCCATATCTTTTTGTCTGATTTCACACTCGACCCATCTCCATATTCCGGTTCGATGCACACACCCCATTTGCATAATCCTTACGATTAATATGCCATCGTAAGGAAGAGATAATTTCCATTAAAATGGTATCAAATTCAACAATTTTGATGAATGGAAAGGGTGGCAGCATTCAATAGAATGTTAACCTTTAGCAAACTGGTCAACACAGTCTTTCACTCGTAAATTGAATGCATTGGGGCCATTTTGCGAGATTTCACTTCCTGCCTCCCCCTATTCTCTGGGCTACTGCAATCGCCCCAATTGCATAATCAATACACATAATGCATCGTTTGAAAGGTATATAATGAGGCTTTATTGTGACACCAATTTCGAGTATTCTTATTAAAAAATACGAGAGATATGATCGATGAAACTTGAGTTTCCGAACTTTTTTTGAGGGGTTTACTTGCAAGTGTTTGGATTTTAATGTCTTCCCGAGAGAAATAACACTCTTTAATGGCTGGTATAAGTGGTATTTGAATGAAATTAGCCTTTTAGATCAGGTGTTAACCCTTTGAACCCGAAAGGCTGGGATACCGGCCGCGCAGAGAACGTGCAAATACCCGAAATGCCGGTAAACCGGCCTGAAATCATGTGACTGTATAACTGTCAGGTGACCCTAGTTATAATGATGTCATCCTCCTGATCTCTATTCTACGTCATGTAGAGATCCCTGTGTGTATTTCAGCATAGCGTTTTAGTCGATTACGGCTTGGATTTGTAACCTTTGAACGACCACCAGCATGACCAGCTGTTCCACCAGCATCCCAGCCTTTTGATACACTCTTCGGTGTCCGTTTCGTCTTCAAAATCACTACTTTGACTAGTCAAAGTAGTGATTTTGAAGATGAAACGGACACGGAAGAGTGTACCAGTAGCTATACAATCTCAGCCCTGTACAAGCGGGCAAAGTAAAGGCTGGGATACTGGTCGAACAGGTAGTCATGCTGGTGGTCGTCAAAGTAAACAAAGCCATGGGGGCGTGGCACAGTCAGTGAGTGAGAGAATTGTTTTTATATCTGTTATTACCATTGTTGGTATTATTATCATAATTATGATCATTATCAACATCTAAATTTCTCTGTACATTATTTTTATTCTTGCAAATTGAATAAATGAGTGATAAATCATGATGTAGATATAATATTCATTCATCTAGTAAAATATGCTTAATGTGTGAAAAAAATGCAGGGTCAGGGTCACGACCTTGTGAAATAATGCAGGGTTCAAAGGGTTAAGATTTCCATCTACCATCAAACATGGTAAAATGAGTTTATATTTAGTTTTTCAATGATAGCAGACACGTTTTAGCCAATAAAATTAAGTTTGGCAAGATAACTTGTTTCCCTTTAACATTGCACATGATTAGAACTATAAATAGTCTCAGAATATTTATGTATCTCTCCTTTCCTTTACATTATATAGCCCCCTCTCCCTAACTCTACACCCCCACCAGCCCCCCCCCCCCCCCCCCAACAAAAAAACCTGTTCCTACCATCATTATTCTCCCTTGTTAATCTTGTTAGTGTCGTCAATTAAAAGCCAACCAAATGCAAATGCTGTGAAATATAGCTGTCCGGTTTTGGACAGTAGCTGGCAGCATGTCAATTTTATTAGGCAGAGCCATGAATATTAATCCTTTAAATTATACATGTACTGCAAAATGCTATTCGTTGAGGGAGACAACAACAAGACTATGAGTATGCAATATATGAAAAGAAATGGAAAAGGAAATGTTTGCTGCCATATCAGTAGGGTTAAAAATTATATACAAATGAACAAATAAGTTCTAAAGACAAAACTTCATATTTTTTAAACATCCCTTACCTGTATTGTTAAATCCAGATGGTCCAAGTAGTATAATGCGTTGCAGTGGCAAATCGAGGCACCAATGTCCAGTAATGGCGTGAATGAAAAGGAAATAGGGAACAAACAAGAACAAAAAAATAAAGGTTAGAAAATGTATAATAGGGAAATACTCATATTTTTTGCATTATATTATTTCATCAATATATTTGTTTGTATATATTTAAACACTGATTACACAATTAAATTTGATGACAAGTTGACAATCTGTAAATGTATTCAGCGGCTACATGTATATGAAAATATGTTTCCTTTCCGTTTAAACTACATCCCCCCCCCCCCCACCGGCCATCACTCTATCTCTATCTCTCTCTTTCTTTCTCCTCCACATTCTCTTTCAACCATCTTGCAGCTTTACAGGTCTGTGTAATTTCCAAGTGGAAACTAAACCCAAATACCATTGCCCCACCCAGGGCTCCACACTTACATTTTTTGTCAGTGGCCCAGTCGGGCCAGTGAAATAATTTGTTCCCCCTTTTCTGGTGTCCCGAAAGAAACATTTACTGGCTAGAAAATTGAATTTCATGAGTAAACTTTTTACTATTAAAAATATCACTCTTTCCTGATCAAACATGTGATTATAGATGAAGCATGACATGGAAGAAAACAAGATTTTTCTAATTTTGTCAATGTCAGGTTGAAAATCTGCTTGCCCGATCGGGCCACCAAAATATGACTTTGATACATTTTTGCTGGCCCGAAGTGCAATTTCACTGGCCCTGGGTGCCCAACTTCTGGAGCCTAAGCTTGTACAATATATATGTGACCGGCTGTTGCAAAACCCTGCACTTGTCGGTAAAAATAAAATTGTAGATTTTCATACCATTACAAGCTTTCATTTGATGCTTTGCTCTAGAACTAATTGGTCAATAATTGGCGAAGATATGATTGTTTCAATTTTACAATCATACATGTATGTAAGTCTTCTACACACATTGTGTGAACTTAAAATGCCCATTTCTTCAAAAACATGAATTACCGACAAATGCCGGGTTTTGCTATAGCCGGTCACATATATGAACATTCACACTCAATCACTGCCAAAAAATTAATTAATTTTTTGCGAAACTCCCGTCTTCAAATGATCTATCATGGATGCAATTACCCAACCTACATATGTCCCTCATTCACTCATAAACTCATTCTCCCATAACTTGTTCATTGAGGTATCGCACATTTTACTTTCCCAGCATCAATTTTAGCCTGCCCTGGGCAATAAAGCAAGTGATAGTGTCAAGCCCTGGCAATAGTTGTAGGTTTGCTACATGTCACTTGCATCATGCTTCAATCATTTGGGTTTTAAACAATTAAGTATTGCTATCATTCGATCAATGCTTATTGATAAAAGGTAGATCGTCATCTTTCTCATTAGATAAATTGGTTCAGTTTACAATTTATATCATGGGGATACATGTGCCCTACTACAGTGTCATGAAATTCATCTCCAATATTTGGACAGTACTTATACACGGTATACACTCCTCTACTAGGTGTAGATTTGGCATATAATTTGCATCAATGCTTATTTCAATATTTGGGTTATTTATGGTAAAATCTATAATTTCTATCATTCTCATCCATTTTCTCTCTTTTCATCGGTCAAGTTTACAATGCATATCAGGAGGACATGCCCTAATACAAATACATTGTCATATAGGACATTCTATCCTCAATATTTAGACAGAACTTGAACACAGTATATACACTCCTCGACTAGGTGTAGATCTGGCATATAATTTGCATCAAGGCTTATTTGGGTTATTTATAATGTAAAATCAAGTATTTCTATCATTCTCATCCATTTTCTCTCTTTTCATCGGTCAAGTTTACAATGCTTATCAGGAGGACATGCTTAAATACATTGTCATATACAGTAGGACATTCTATCCTCAATATTTGGACAGTACTTGTGCACAGTATTATACACTCCTCGACTAGGTGTGGATCTGGAATATAATTTGCATCAAGGCTTATTCGGGTTATTTATAATGTAAAATCAAGTATTTCTATCATTCTCGTCCATTTTTCTATCTTTTCATTGGTCAAGTGTACAAGTATCATATGAGGACATGCCCTACCACTGAACATTGTTATGTAGGACTTCTTCTTCTTCTTCTTCCGGGTAAAGTACAGGCCACCATCTGGTGTATCAACGTACAGTTGTCTCCTCAATATTTAGACAGTACCACAGTATATACACTCCTCGACTAGGTGTAGATCTGGAATATAATTTGCATCAATGCTTACTTTGGGTTATTTATAATGTAAAATCAAGTATTTCTATCATTCTCATCCATTTTCTCTTTTCATTGGTTAAGTTTACAAACTGTATCATGAGGACATGCCCTACCACTGAACATTGTCATATAGGACAGTTGTCTCCTCAATATTTGGACAGTACTTGTGCACAGTATCTCCTCGACTAGGTGTAGATCTGGCATATAATTTGCATCAATGCTTATTTGTGTTATTTATGTCAAATCAAGTATTTTTATCATTATCATCCGTATTCTCTCTCAAGGTAATGTTCCATATTATGGGAACGTGCCCTTCTACATTGTCATGTAGGACAGTTGTCTCCTCAATATTTGGACAGTACTTCTACACAGTATATACACTCCTCGACTATAGGTGTAGATTTGGCATATAATTTGCATCAATCCCAGCCGTTGTCGGGGCAACTCCTTCATTCAATATTGACCGGCCATTGATTTTGGAAATAACCAGGGGGGATGAGGAACCGACAAAAATGGAGACGGTGTGAACGAGAGAAACGTAGGATGGAAGAAAAAGAGATTGAGTGAGAGAGGGGAAGAGCGAGGAAATTGTAAGGATAGGACCAGAGAGCAAAAGAATGATAGCAGACGGGGACATGAAATTAGGGGAAAATAAGACCACAGAATATATTCAAAATGGTAACAGACGGGAACTTCCATGAAAGAAGGGAAAATAAAAGAGAGGAGAGAGTGAAGGTAAAAACGGATCATTGCAGTAACAGTGATAGAGAAAACGAAAGAGAGAAGGAAGGTGAAAGAGTGAGGGGAAGATGAGAGAAGAAAGTGTAAATGATAAAGACACTGAGAATGGGAGAGACAGAAACAGGAAGGGAGGAGGAACACTATCAGAAAAGGAAAACGATAGAAGGGGAAATGAGAATGGGGAAGGTGTGAAGGTGGCCACAGAACTACAAAAACATTAAAAGAAAATGAAAGTGAAACAGATGAAGATAGAAGAAAGAACAAGTGAAGAGGTGTAAACAGAATATAGAAGAGATAATAACAGACAGTGAAAACAAGAGAAAAAATGAGACATTAGCAGACAAAGAAAGACCATGAGAGAGGTAAAAACAGAAGAAAAAAGAAGAGAAAGGAACAGATGGGGAATGTTTGGACGGAAAGACAGAAAGTGTGAAGGTGGAAACAGCAAAAGGAAGAGAAAGGGACAGAAAGAGAAAAAAAAGTTGAAGGGGAGAATAGAAAAGATAGTAACAAAAAAGGCAAGTGAAAAAAAAAAAAATATGAGAACGAACATGTGAAGAGGTTTAAACAGATTATTGAAGAGATTAATAAACAGACAGTGAAAATACAAGAAGAAATTGACAGAAAAGGCAAGTGAAACAGATGAAAATATGAGAAAGAACATGTGTATAGGTTTTGTTTAAATAATATGGAAAAGACAGTAACAAACAAGGAATGTGAAAGAAAGAGATCAAATGTGAAGGTAAAAACAGACAATGGAAGATAAAGTAAATAACAGAGAATGTAGAGGTGTAAAACAGAATATGGACAAGATAATCAAGACAGGGAAATGTGAGAGAAGCAAAAACAATTGATGGGAGAATAATAAGAGGATATCCGAGAGATGGACAGACAGAGAATATAAATCAAAGGAGAGAATTTGCTAGACTAGAAAATGAAATTGAGATCACCAGAGGCAGGTGGCAGCAGGATCTGATGGACGTGTATGATGCATCGCATCGGTGAAAATAGAGCCAAATAACTAATAATTATAATAATCATAATCATACATGCACCCACACGCACCCAAACACATATGGCATGGAAGGCGATATATGTGGCAGTAAAGTAGATCCACGCATCAATACATGTATGCATCAAACATTCATGGAGATAAGTAAAAGTAGTTCAACTTTGTTGACATACATGTGCAAATGGTTGATAAAAAGTGTATTTCTGTAATCTGATATTGCAACTGAGTGATATGTGAAAATTTCACGGCAAATTACTGCTATATATATGGTCGAGTAATGAGCAAATATGCAAAGTGATATTCGCAGACTTGTTACACTGACTTTGTAAACAGTTTTAACTATCCAATGGATAGTTAAACATCTAAACACTCTTATTGTAATCATCTTTTTAACAAAAGTAGAGACACTGATTTTCTGTTTCAAAAAAAGGCCTTTTCCGTTTCAGAAAATCAGGAATTCCGTTTCAACCTGCCTGAAAAACGGAAATTCCGTTTTGCCATAGACTTTACAAGTACATGTGAAAAACTGCAAATTCCGTTTACATAGAACTTATTTTCAAGGCAGCGATACGGAATAAATGCAAGTTTAAAACAATGATTTTCACCCACAAATCATCAAAATTTGGGGGAATGTGTCATGCCTGATATCAGGAAGGACTTACCACAGGCCAGAGAGTAAATATCTTTAAAATTTATTAAATAATGATAGGTAATTTATAAACCGGGTTCCGATCGACTTGCAATGGTCGGAAACCGGTGCCCCGAAAAGAAAAAGAAAAACAAATTCCGCGATTTCCGTCCGTTTTCCGCGATCGCGGAAAATCAGTGTATCTACAAAAAGGAAATTTGAAATACCAAAACCTGTCCCACGTTTCTATTGGTAATACAAATACAACAAAGTATGAGAGAAAAACTAGAGTTCCAAGTAAGTTTTGTGGATTTGGACAATGTTACTAAATGTAGATCCCTTAAAGAGTGATCCACAGTTTGGAATTAAATTCCTGTGCATCTGGACTTTATTTTTAAAACAATTGGTGAAAATAAAGACGTATAAAGCTCTCACGTTTCTATACGAAAGTTCTAATTCCATTACTCTTTATCTAAGCTTCAAGGACGACGGGTAAAAATAAATCTTGTCATGCGTAATACAAAGAAAAGATATCGCGTTGAGAATTTAAATCAATAGACGTATACATTCTATGAACCCTGACATTACCATTTCATTGAATTTAACGAGTACAATCTGTGAACCGAGACGTTAAATCAAGTCTAAAGGGGTTTCCCCCTTCCTAGTTAAATATCCATTGCAGGGTTAAGTGATTCCAGAACGCAATGTGACAAGATCTCTCACTAGGGGGAGCTGTTTAACATTGCTATTATAACCTAACTCTTGTGCAATGTACAATGTAACTAGATAACTAGGTAACTAGATAAAGGAAATTCCTCCTTCTAGTTAAATATCATTTGCAGGGTTAGGTGATTCCAGAATGCAATGTGACAAGATCTGTCACTAGGGGGAGCTGTTCAACATTGCTACTAAAAACTAAGTCTTGTGCAATGTATGATGTAACTAGATAACTAGGTAACTAGTAAGGCTGAGTCATGTCGGTAATTGTCGGAACCGGGTCCCGATAAATTTTTACCGTCGAAACTCGGACCGGTAAAATCACGCAATCGTGCACGCATCGGCAAAAATGCACTGTTTGGGGCTTATATTGCTCTTTTTATATGCAAATAACATTATAAATACTGAGGCTTTTATGGATTTACATATCAATCTTTACGGGAAAATAGTTACAGACTATCCAGAATTAACTCAGTTTCGCATGAAAAGTATTTTTTTTCGAAGTAAATTGGACCTATAAATCGATCGTTTGTTCACCATTGCCCATCGCAACGCGGTTCACAGAAACTTAGCCCCGCTAGTCGGGGGGAAACGATCGCTTGTGACTGTGAGCCACTGCCCTCAAAAAGTGGCTATAAATTAGCCTTTTCGCAATCAACACCATTTTGGTAGTCTACTTACATGATAACATGGCATTTGAAAGCTGAACAGAATACAAAATCACCCCCAAAACAATGAAAAAACTGTGCTGAATTATCGATAAATTTCCAAGGAACATTCGTGATCGTGAGGATCGAAGGTTGATGAATTGAGCTACAGCATGCAGCAAGTTTTCGGGCCGCTGTTTCATGCATATCGCTCGTCTTTGCATGCAAGTTACGGGTCTTTTTTTCTTACGCGAGATTCATCCGCCGGCCGGTGGAACTATGTTAATTCATCCCAGGCCGGCCATACGTTTGCACACAAAGTATACAAGCGAATAGGAGCGATGTAGTCGTTTTTATCGATATTTTGCGTAATTGTTTTCATTGTTTTGGGGCTCATTTTTGTTTCTGTTCAGCTATCAAACGCCATGAAATCATGTAAGTAGAATATCAAAACATTTTAAAATGGTGCAAATGACCAAAAAACGTATTTTGAGCTACTTTTTGAATGCACTGGCTTATCAGCTGGATCATACAAAGATCCATCAGACAACTCCCCTGGAGTATCGGACTAACATTGTGTGCACATCCGCCGACAATATCGTTCAAATGACTAGCAATTTTGCGCTTCCTGTTCAATTTCTGACTGTCAAACGAAGTAAAGAACCAAGAATTTCTCGAAAATAACCACTCTTTAAGGTAAATGATATCAATTGCCTTGTTTTTATTTGAATCCCGCTACATTATTGTGATAATCTTAATTTCTTTTTTAACATTGTATTTATTTTTTTTTTTTTTCGGGGCACCGTTTCCGATATAACGAAACCGGGTCCCGATTGAAACGGTCGGTAACCGGTGTGATCGACCGAACCGACTCAGTCTTAGTAACTAGATAAAGGAAATTCCTCCTTCTAGTTAAATATCATTTGCAGGGTTAGGTGATTCCAGAACACATTGTGACAAGAACTGTCACTAGGGGGAGCTGTTCAACATTGCTACTAAAAACTAACTCTTGTGCAATGTATGATGTAACTAGATAACTAGGTAACTAGATAAAGGAATTTCCCCTTCTAGTTAAATATCATTTGCAGGGTTAGGTGATTCCAGAATGCAATGTGACAAGATCTGTCACTAGGGGGAGCTGTTCAACATTGCTACTAAAAACTAACTTTTGTGCAATGTATGATGTAACTAGATAACTAGGTAACTAGATAAAGGAATTTCCCCTTCTAGTTAAATATCATTTGCAGGGTTAAGTGATTCCAGAACACAATGTGACAAGATCTCTCACTAGGTGGAGCTGTTCAACATTGCTACTAAAAATGATGTATACAATATGATGCATGGTAAAAGGAACAATGAATTTATTTACAAGTATAACATTTCCTACAATTTTGAAAGCAATTAATTTATAGAAATGAATTATGAATACTGCAAATAAACAATGTGCATGTATATAATAAAGGTTCTACCTAGGTCATCCTTTAAATAAAACACAACTCATTTTTAATACAAATACGCATAGAAATATGAAACAATGTCCAGCAAAACACCACATAATGGCAAAACCAATTTATATAAATGCACATCTTTAGGCAAACAAGTATAAATGGTAGACGGGATATCATTTTTCCACTTAAAAAGCAATAAAATATGGTTATAAATTCTATGAAATATTCATAGCCCCACCGCACATAGAATAGAGCATGCATGTACCAGCCTACGCGTTCATCTATATGGGGGAGCACGCACAAGGCAATTTGTCACAAACAAACCACTGGAGACGTATCAAATGACAACCCATCAAATTTTTTTCTTCAAAAGGCAGAAAACAATCTCCATAATTGCCATGCTCACTTAGGCGGTTGATGTGTAGAATGCGTTCGTAGATATTTCATGAAATATTAATTTATTTCCGTCATGTTTTGTTAGTTTTGGCTTCACTTTTTTCTTCTACTTGTACGATGCATTACATATAAAACATACGTACTACCGGTTTAATTGTTCTATAGCTGGTTGTCAATCTATGAAGAAAAAAATTTGATCTAACCCTGTGTTCACACACAAAAATTCATCGTATAGCTATACCGAAACGGTATAGCTATACCGTTTCGGTATAGTTATACGATGAAATTGTGTGTATGAACGCTTACTAAAGATACGTCGTATAAAGAAACGTCGTATAACGAAACGGGGGTTTGGGCATCGTTTTGAACTAGAAATCGATAAAGAATCACGGTCGTTTTGTGTTTGAACGGTATAACTGGGCGGGGCTTAATTTGACCGCGCGCGAAAGGAGACCTGAAAGCAGACAGAAAAAAGACAACACAACAAGCGCAGTAGTAAACTGCGCACGACGTTTCGTTGTAGAGTTTCGGATACTTGTTCGTGTGTGTGTGTGTGAACGCCTACGATGATTCTTTATACGACGTTTCTTTATAGAGTTTCGGGATAAAAAATTTTGTGTGTGAACACGCTGTATGTTGTAAATAAACAAAGCTGTTTATCAGGTTGTAGGCACATTTTTTTTCTTCCTTTTTCCATCTTATTATTAAGCTGATCAATACCTTTAATGCCCGGCGCAGACAGAGCCGACTCGACTGGTTGTCATTCCGATCGGCTCAGTTTTCAGTGCCTTGCGACACACATTTTGCCAGTCGAGAGACAGTCGGATGCCAGTTGGGGCCGATTCAACGCGATAAATCTGCTCCGACCGACCGGGCCCAACTCTAGACTGATTTAAACCAGTCGGATCGGGTCGAGTCGGCTCTGTCTGCGCCGGGCTTAAGATGTAAATTACACATGATACATACTATCTGTTTTAATTGTTCCTAGCCAATCTATCGAACAAATTTTGATCTTTGTAAATGAACGGAGGCACCTTTTCATTCTAGCAAAGCTGATAGGTTGTACACATATTTTGGGGGGTCTTCCTTTTTTCCTTCTAATGCTTGTAAACAAAGCTGATCAATATGTGTTACAAGATGTATTGCACATGATACGTGCTACCTGTTTTAATTGTCCCTTGTCAATCTATTGAACAAATTTTGATCTTTTTAAATGTAAAACGCAGGCACCTTTTCTTTCGAGCAAAGTCTTCCATTTTCCTTCTATTAATAAAGCTGATATGTGTAAGATGAATTTAAAACATGACATAATATGTACATACTACTGGTTTAATTGTTCTATAGCTGGATGTCGATCTATTTTTAAAAATCTTGTCGATCTATGTAAATAAGCGCAGGCACCTTCTCATTCTAGCAATGCCGATGCATTACACATAACACATACATACTACCACTTTTTACCAGTTTAATTGTTCTATAGCCGATTGTCAATCCAGGAAAAAAAAACTTTCTAAATGAACGCAGGCTCTGTCTTTATTTTTACTCATTTTTTCTAAGTTGATAGGTAGTACACATAAAGAATGCATTTATACTGTACCTGTGTGGACACAGAATTTGTCAACAATACATATAAAAATCAACATTGAGTTATTTGAAAACATGATACAACACAAAGTCGCTTAATTACCAAAATTCATATTTCTTCTAATAAAACAAAGCCGATGATTGGATGCACTAAACATTACTAAACACTTTATTGACAATTAAAATAATAAATCAGAATGAAGATACTCCTATGTTGAAATAACATATATTTAATGTTTTCTCTCCTATTCGTTTCTCCTTCTATAATACTTCATAGTTTGTATGCACAACTCTTACATGTACAAAGTATATACACATAGTTTTCGTAGATTAAATTTTCATCTAAACCGAACACAAAAAGTAACTTCACCCCTAAGCAATTGCCCATAATTTCATAACCAATTCGCAAAGTATATACACATAGTTTTCGTAGATTAAATTTTCATCTAAACCGAACACAAAAAGTAACTTCACCCCTAAGCAATTGCCCATAATTTCATAACCAAGAATCGTTTCAAGATTTCGTCTTGCCAATATATCCATATGGTATTTCAGAAAACAATGTGTAAAAATAAGAGGTAACCATTAATCCATGGTTGAGTGAGCACACATTACAGAAAAAATAGTCATATTTCAAAATTCGCAAAAGTATTATCATCATTACAAATTATTGAGAGTTGGAAAATTTAAAAATGCACTGTTTTACAATTGCAATTAATGCATTTTACCACATGTGCCATCAAAAAATCAAAATGAATGGAATATCAAACAGCATTGTTTCATATATATACCACGATCAATGCATTCCGCCACATGTGCAGATTCACAACAATGTACAGGCACGCGCAATACCTTGTGACTTTTGAATTGGGCCATTTCGTCTTTAATCTGTGCTCATTCAGCCATAAAGTAATGAATATCTCTAATTTTCGCACATATCGAACATAACAACTGTGCCAATATTGTGGTAAGATGACATCTTGAAACAATAATCGGTTATGAAATTATGGGCAATTGTTGCCTTAGGGGTGAAGTTACTTTTTGTGTTCGGTTTAGATTACTAAACAGGATCAAGGCATTTTATTACATCAATAATTCTAGCCTTCGACTGCTCATATTTCTTTTCTTTCTGACAAATTCAATGGGTTCATTACATACCAGGGGAAAATGCTTTTTTTCCGGGGGCGTCTTTTCACGAAAAAAACCTCTCTAATATTTGTTTTGCATTGAACTCTATAAGATGCAAATTTAAAAGGGTCCCTTTTTTAATTTTCAGGGGATATTTGTTGGCATTTCAGGGGTTAAAGGGGACCACCAGGCAAAGAACAACACATAATTATATGTTTTAGGACCATTTTGTGATATCAAATAGATACACAACATTTTGCAAAGGTTTGTGTAATTCATAAACAAAGCCATTAATTTCCAGCACTTACGGAACCACTACTATTTCCTGGTTCCTGGTTTGCGAGTGCGCCAATGCTATTCACGCGTACGTTTGGAGGCAATGGAATCCCGGGTGATTCGTTCGCTCTGCACAAATTAGTCTCGTACATTCAGACCGTGCTTTAGAATGGTGATGCGTTTTCCGACTATATATTTTTTTCTGGAAACATATTTTGGTGAACTTGTTGATGGAATGGAATTCTAAATATGTTACCTTTCATTTATAAGAATATTATTTTTGGGTGGTGGTACCCTTTAATAGCCCTAAGCCCAATGTATTTTAAAATTTCAAACTTACACAATATGGAAACTAACCAGAGTATATAATATAAATGAAAAAGAGCAAAGAAAATAGGGTTTCTCCAGGATTCGACTCTGAGACGTCCGGATCGCTAGCATACCTGCCAACCTTTGAAGACCAAAAATAGTATTCGTCTTTGCGAGACACTGCGAGGGAGCGGAGCGACCAAGATGTGCGCGAAGTCCCTTTAGCCGGGGTCCAGGGCCCGCTTTAGGGCCCTGGAAGCTCTGGGGTCCCAGTTGCTCTCTGGTGCAATCTGAGCCTATTTTAGGGATCATTTCCCCTAAAATTCAACAGTTTCAACAAGTTTATGGGTAATTTTTGTGTCATAGTCAGACATGAAAAGTACTGTTCATAAAAAACACTGAAAAAACATTCGAGAGCTAGTGCGAGGGAGCAAATCAACCGAGCGGGGGGAGGGTGTGTCCCCCCTCACACGGTTGGGAGATTTTTCAATTTTGGGGTTCAGAATCGTGCAATCTGGTACATTCTGTGGTGAGATTTTTAACCCTATTTATAAGAATCTGGAGTAAGAGGATTCCATTTAGCATAACACATACTAAAAACAGGCTCTGGGAAACATTTTTATCATTACCAGCAAGCAAAGAGGATTATTTAAAAAAAATTATAATTATTATTTTTTTATTTTTTTTAAAAACTAATCGTCAGTACTGCTAATCGTAATTTTGTGACACAAATCGTAAGGCGGAATTTAAAACAATAAATTGTAATGATTACGCCAAAATTGTAATAGTTGGCAGGTATGCGCTAGGATGGTGCTCTACCAACTGAGCTATAGAAAGCCATACATACTGCTGGTATTTGTCCCTGAAACCCCTTTAAATAGTTTCAATGTTACGTGATGTTCAGAAGCTATTATCAACCTTAAAGGGGACCACCAGGCAAAGGGCAACACATTATTATATGTTTTGGTACCGTTTTGTGATATCAAATAGATACCCAACATTTTGCAAAGGGTTGTGTAATTCATAATCAAAGCAATTAATTTCCACCACTTACGGAACCACGGCTATCTCGTGGTTCCACTCGGGCCAGGCATTTGCGAGTGCGCCAATGCAATTCACGCGTACGTCAATAGAATCCCGGATGATTCGTTCGCTCTGCATAGAGCGCCGCTGGCTCTGCTCGCATAATAGTCTGCGCATTCAGACCGCATGACCGCATGGCTGAGAATGGTGATGCGTTTTCCAATTATATATTTTTTCTGAAAACATATTTTTGTGAACTTATTAAAGGAATGGAATACTAAAGATGTTACCTTTCTATAAAGAGATTATTATTTTTGGGTGGTGGTACCCTTTAAACACAAACCTGAAGGATAAAATAGCAACATAGTAATTTGTGCGACAAATTACACAGGGCTCGACACTAGCACTTGCCCACTTGCCTGTGGGAAGTAAAAATTGGTGTCGGGCAAGTAAAATGTAACTAATTGTCTAGTTTGCTTGCCCGATCGGGCAACTAAATAATAGTTTAACTACTAGAGAAGAGTACAATGTTATTTCATGTGTTAATCTCAGCTAGAAGTATTGAGCAAGTGAATGTTTATATTAAGGTAAGTAAAATGTCAAAGTGTATGATTTTACTTGCCCGAATGGGCCAGTACTGAAAAAAGGTTAGTGTTGAGGCGTGAATGCAGAGTTTTCATTGATTCCTAGCACGGCTCAAGATTAAGGTGGTGCATACCAACTTCAAAATAATGGCATAAGAGTTTGAGACGAGGTGAACGAGGCAGTAGGTGACATGAATACTGAATGACCATTTTACTTTTTTAGATGGTGATGTGGTCAAAAATTTTAAAAATAAGAAAATATTAGCTATTCAGTCAGATTTGTGATGTAACAGGGTGATTTGCCTTTTAACTTGTTCAATGGATTAGTATTATTAATGGTATAAAGATTTTGAATAGCAAGGAAATAAGCCCAAGAGTAATAGACTACAAAGCAATTGGTTTTTCTTGCATCATTCAACATTTTTATCACAATGAACTCAAATTTAACCAACTTCATGTCGATGTACGTACTACGTAGTACGCAGGGCTCAACACTCGCACTGGCCTAGGGCCAGTGAAATTGCACTTCGGGCCGGCAAAAATGTATAAAAGCAATATTTTGGTGGCAGCGTGCAGCCCTGTAGAAGGTATCCCAGTGGTTCATGGAATCTTTTACCGAAGTTGAAGATGTTTGCAAAAGGAGGACAGTATCTTTAAACACAATGCAGGCTGCTTGCTCCTCATTTTACTTTTAGATGGTGACTTGGCCACAAATATACAAAAATATGAAAATTATTTTAATAGCTCTGGACATTTCTTACATGATTTTAATCATTTATTTGTTACATTTCACAAACTAGATTAAATAAAAACGTAGCATCTTTGTGGTTCGTGGAATGCTTTACTGAGGAGGAATTTCTAAATACCTCCTTGCTAAAGGGTAGTGAGCAAGTATCGACTCCCAAGTTTTATGATACGTTCTTTGTTTTACTGAAAATGAAGATGTCTGCCAAAGGAGAACAGTACCTTTAAACAAAATGCAGATCACTTGCTCCTCTGTGTGTGCGCAAGACATAATGATAATGCGCATGCAGGCTTGGCATTATAACATGCAACAACCTCTATTCATATTGCCGTCCCTTTGGTAAATGCCCCCTCTCTATCTGTTTCGCTCCCTTTCTTTTCTCTCTGCTCCTCTCCCCCTCCTTTTCCACTTCTCCCCCTCCTTCTCCACCTCTCTTTGTTCTCTCTACTCCTTTCCCTTTTCCTATCTCTGCGTCTTCCACCCTCCCCCTTCTCTTATTCATGCTCCTTATCTCTCTCTCTCTCTCTCACTCATTATCTACATGTATCTGCCTTTTCCCTCATCTCCCTTTCGCAAACACACCTTCACCCACATCCACACCTATAATCACAAAAGTTTACATATAAATACACATTCACCCCCTCCCCCCCCCCCCCCACACACACACGCACGCACACATACACAAATAAAAACACCACACACACATACAAACATAAACACACACACACACACACATACAAATAAATACACGCACGTCTGCTCTTTCTATCACATCATACTCTCTCTTCCTCTTACTCTTACATCATCAATCAAATAAGGCGCCATATAAACCAAAAACATTATTATTATCATTACATGAAGGCTTTAACATTCTTTTTCTCTATATTCTATATATCTGTACCTTGTTCTTTATAAAATACCTTCTCGAACTCTCTCGTTCTCTCTCTATTCGGCGCGGCAGAACCTAATTATGCAGCAGCCCCAATCTCGCAACCTTGCTTCGCAATCAATCCGCCCTCCCATCCTCCCTGTCAGTTTTGAGTTGGGATCTGGGTCGATGGCATAACCAGAGAGCAAACAACGTAGAGGGGTTAATAAGAAGGGGGCAAGATTTTCCCCAACGTAGGGCACAATCCACCGGCTCATTCCATCACAAAGCTCTTACAGCATTTCTTACAACCACTCCGCCCTCTCATCCTCCCTGTCAGTTTTGAGTTGGGATCTGGGTCGATGGCATAACCAGAGAGCAAACAACGTAGAGGGGCTAAGAAGGGGGGAAGATTTTCCACAACGTACATGTAGGGCACAACCCACCAGCTAATTTCATCACAAAGCTCCTCCCTTCTAAAATCATTTTGTACTTGCCAATCCGCCCTCTCATCCTCCTGTCAGTGTGGGGTTTAGATCTATGATGGTTGCATAACCAGGGAACAACCAAGATAGGGGGGGGGGGCCTCAAAGAAGGGGGCAAGATTTCTCCAAAGAAGGGCACAATCCCCCAGCTCATTTTCCTTTCATGCTGCAGTCTTCTCACAACTCTGCTTTGCAACCCATCCGCCATCTTCTCCTTCTGACAGACTTGGGTTGAGATCTGGTTCTGTCGTATAACCAGGGGAAACCGAGGTAGGGTACAAAAAAGGGGGCATAATCTCCCCCCACCCCCCCCCCCCCCCCCCCCCCCACCAAAGAAGGGCATAATCTACCTGCTCTCTTCCTTTCATCCTCCTGTGTTCTAACAATCTTGCTTGCAGTCCATCCAACATCTTATCCTTCTGTCAGATTTAAAATGGGATAAGTCTTGGTATGGGGTATGGGGCGACCCCGAGAATAAGGGAAGGGCAAATACGGCGCCAATATTTTCACACAAAGGGGGCACAATCCATCTGCCCTCTCCCCCCCCCCCCCCACCACCCTCTCCCCTGCATACAACAACAGGAAATGTGGCTAGGATAGGGTGATGGGATATGCTGAACTCTGATAGGTTCAGTGACAGGCGGCACATGAAGGGGTGATCCCGATATTGGGGGGGGGGGCAATATTTTCCACAAGGGGGGCACAATCCATCTGCCCTGTGCTACGATGATGGGATAGGTGGCTAGGACAGGGTGATGGGATATGCTGAACTCTGATATGATAGGTTAGGTGGCAGGTGGCACAGGAAGGGAGACTTTGGGGAGCAAAGTAGGGTGCATAAGTGTCCCCCCCCCCCCCCCCCAAAGAAGGGCATAATCCATCTTCCCTCTCCACTCACTCTCTTGGCTACACCAACGGCATAGGTGGCTCGGATACGATGATTGGATCAGCGGCTCGGGACGAATTCACCCCCTAAAATGACAATTCGGGCCCCCCAAAAATCATAAAAGGGCCCCAAAAATGTGCATAGAGTTCACTGCGAATCAACAATTTTGAGTGTTATATTCAGGCAGGCAAGCTTGAAAAGTAGCCCCCGAAAAATAAATTGTTTTTCCCTGCTGAACTCTGATATGTTGAGAGGCAGGTGGCAGAGCAGGCTCATAGTGTCAACTATACATAATACATAATTGCATGCATATCCATGCCACTTCATAACGTACATGTAGGGATTTCTTGAACACTGCTCTCAGATTCAGTGATTGGTTGAGGAGCAAAGTTCTAACACGCATGTTCCAAGGCTCAACAGCCTCTTTATAAAACAAACCCAAACTTGGACAATCAAACATTCATGATAATGAATTGAGACTTACATAAGAAAGCACTTTTTGCTCAAATCCTAGTGTATTCCAGATCAATTGATGATATTGCCAATAAACACACCCAAAAAAATGCAGCTTGTTCCAGCATTATCTTTTACCATTTTCCTTGGATGGATGAATAGATGGATAGATAGATAGATGGATGGATGGATGGATGGATGGATGGATGGATGGATGGATGGATGGATGGATGGATGGATGGATGGATGAATAGATGGATAGATAGATAGATGGATGGATGGATGGATGGATGGATGGATGGATGGATGGATGGATGGATGGATGGATGGATGGATGGATGGATGGATGGATGGATGGATGGATGGATGGATGGATGGATGGATGGATGGATGGATGGATGGATGGATGGATGGATGGATGGATGGATGGATGGATGGATGGATGGATGGATGGATGGATGGATGGATGGATGGATGGATGGATGGATGGATGGATGGATGGATGGATGGATGGATGGATGGATGGATGGATGGATGGATGGATGGATGGATGGATGGATGGATGGATGGATGGATGGATGGATGGATGTTATATTCGGTTGCCCTTTGGGGCCAGTGGAATAAAGCATTAATTAGATTTGGTGGCCCGTAGCTAATTTTAAGTGGACTGGGGCCAGCGGGCCTGTGCCAATTTTGAGCACTGGTTATGAGCAAGCTATTTCAAGCTATTTTTAAATCTGTCATGAAATCTTTATTCAACTTGTGTATTTCATGTGTGTTTTAAGTAATGGAAATAAATTCAGCACAATTTGATTCGAAGAAGATTCCAATATCACGACGGATGCCAATTGGGCACGTCAAAATACTTTTATTTAAGATGTCAAAATGCAGTAGAGCCCTGTGGTTTGTATAATATAATATATTATGGTAATTGTAAATAAAAAATATGCTAACATGTTTAATCAAATTGATTGCAAAATGAAACGTGCATGAATAATAAGCTGATGTTTTTTTTGTGCAGGTGGTTGCAATGTGTACATGGGGCTGCGGGCTTACGTGACAAAAACAAACAAAATAGCTCAGCATTTCACTGCCGTGGTTATATGAGTGATCAAATAGGGGTGCATTCATACTAATGCTTGAAATTACGTTTCTTATTTTCGTTAAATGACGTCACACAAGTGTTTCTTTATAAATAAGTTAAATGTGGTTGTACGATTCTTTATTCTGGTGTTCCATGATTGTTGGAAATGCCAATTTGTCATGGTCTGTGCAGTACTATGCAATGGCCTGTTATTAGTGATAAAATAGGGGTGGATTCCCACTTAATGCTTAAAATGCTGTTTCTTATGTCATTACTTTGAACATGATATCCACACAAGGGCTTCTTCTCACACACATGGTTGTACGTTTCTTTACCCAGGGGGTGTATTCTGAAAACTATTTTAAGTTAAAATTTATTGTATGTACGTCATATCTACGTCACTAAAATACATTTTAGCAAAACTCTATTCCTTAAGTACTTAGTTTAATATTTTAGTGACGTAGATATGACATAGATACAATAAATTTTAGCTTAAAGTCGTTTTCAGAATACACCCCCTAGTGTTCATATGATAGTTGAAAACGACAATGCTATGTAGATGGGCTGTTATGAGTGATCAAAATAGGTGCTTTCACATTAATGTATTTGACGTTTCATATATAATTTCTTTGAATATGATGTCCAAACTTGCATGCGGTTTATACGTCGTGTTCGCATGATTGTACTGTACATGTGTAAAATGTTCAGTATATTATGTAGTGCAGCCTGATTGATGACGTTTCATGATCGAACCTCTAATGGTCATCACAAACGATGCTCCTTGTGTCATACACCTGCATAATATTGTAAAGGTACGCCAATGCGGCCACAATGCAGCATGTCCTGGCAGGAAGCATCTAGCGTGTACATCTTGAAGTATTGATTGATCAAGCAAGCATCCATGCAATGCAGCTAAACAGATATCACCCATACATCTACCATGGAGTACGATATCGCAAATACTTAAACTGTTTATGTGATTCACAGCTCTAGCCCTATATTTCAACATGCAACCAAATAGAGTTAGTAAATATGTTTGCCAATAAACACTCTAATGATGAATCTACATCTTGAATTATTGATTGATCTAGCAAGCTTCCATGTATAACACAGGACGGCATCAACAGATACTGCTGATAGACACATCTAATGCCAAAATATAGAGTACAGTTAAACCTGTGTATATAGTGACCACTGAAAGGAAGAAAAGTGGCCACTGTAGACAGGTGACCTCTATAGAAAGGTTCATTCCATTGTTTTTCTCTGCAGGGGATCATGTTTAGTAGCCACTATAGGCAGGTTGGCTGCTATAGACAGGTGGCCACTGAGACAGGTTTGACTGTATAATCAACGGGTAACACCAATGCATATGTACCACAGAGGCAGAGCAAAATCAACAAATAATACTAAGACATCTACATTGTACCACAGAGGAAAATCAACAGATAACACCAATACATCTACAGATCAACCATGTAGAGTAAAAATCAATGGATAACGCCAATATCCATCTACAGTCAATCCTGTCTCAGTGGCCACCTGTCTGTAAGGGCAACCTGTCTGTAGTGGCCAACCTGCCTGTAGTGGCCACCATACTATGTAAGTGATTTCTTCCAAGGCAAAGCAGTGCTACTGAACCTGTCGTTCAAGGTTACTGGTCTGTCTACAGCGTACCTCTTGAATTATTGATTGATCAAGCAAGCTTCCATGTATAACGCAGAGCAGCATCAACGGATATCGCCGATACATCTACAGTGTACCACAGGGCAATATCAACGGATAACACTAGCGTATCTACCATCTATCTAGAGTAAAATAAACAGATACCACTATTCAACATGTACCATCTAGACATCTCGCCAATGCAGACTACAACCGATTCAGAAACGAAAATGCAAGCAAATAGTGTTAATAAATGTAATTGGTAATAGACATGCTTAACCTGAAGTCAAGAAACCTAATTTGAATTATTGATTTATATAATGTATTTTATCAAGCTTCCACACACACACATTTAAAAATTACATAATGTATACATATTACATATTGCCGATATATTCATCTAAGAATTAAATCAACAGATATCGCAGGGCTCGACACTCACGGTGGCCCGATGGCCCGGGGCCAGTAAAAACAGCTGCCGGGCCAGCATATTCTAAAAATAAGTAATCTGGCTGGCCCGATCGGGCCGCTAAATATTCTGTTCAGCTACGAGTGAAAATGTCATTCATGTTTTGTATTACATCGCACGTGTTTTTACTGCATTCGCACTACCAAAATCGGGGAAACAATTAATACAAAAAGTCGGGAGCGCATATCAAAACACTCTCTCCCACTCTCTCTCTTCAATTATCTACTTCAAAAACAAAATGCTATTAGTTTTAGCAAACACACACCTCCCCTGGGAGTCTTTGCAACACGTAGAATAGAGGGAGGGTGTGCGTATCAGCGAAGCCCCTTCAACACATGCCCAGCTACCTGCTTTGCCCGCAATGGCTTTGAAAAAGGGATCAAGGAAAGGATCGAAAAATCACATTTGGGAGAAATGAATGGACACCAAAATGATATATATCCATACCAAATATATCAAGCTTATATTTCATAGGTATGTTTGCATTTCATAATGTCTTTTTGTGACATTTCACATCGTGATTCTGAGAATTTTCGGCAAATTAAATCCACAGAACGAGGCTCCCGCTGGCAAGGTACTATGCCAGGAGTTGTGGCCGGCGAGTGGGGTAGCTGTGGTGTCATCCATGGTGATTGAATTTGAGTTTGAACTTCGATTGAAATCACTTATCCAGTTTTTATTTCAACATCCATAACTTATTTCTATCACACCTTTCTTTGCAATAAGTACATCCTTGTATTTCCCTCTTTTTGTTTAGCTTTGTTTATCCTGTGAATTTATTTTTATTATCAAGATTTCAATCCATATTCATGATAATTGTCTTGTTCTTTTTCTCAGCGTAGATTTCATCAACTTCTAACAATTTGTTTGTTTCTGGTTATTGTTGTCCTTGTCGCTGTGTATTGCTTGCTGTCTTTAATCTCATTATGATGCTAATTCCTCTGAGATATTTTCTTTCCATCATCATTATCATCATGATCATATCATTCAAGCGAATTTGTTATTTTTGTTCTCATCGTAGATTTGGGAGTAGCTCAAGAATTTATCATAAACTAGTTCTAAAGACCTTTTCTGGCTATTGTTGTATTGCCTTTCTCTAATCCAATCTTTGCTTGCTTTTCCTTTTTGCCTCTTTCTTTTCTTATAATGATGTTGATTCCTTTTAGATTATGACTTCTATTTAATCTTCGTTCATACTTGTCTTCTTGTCAAAATATCAAACTTTCAAATGTAAAATAAACTAAAAATGGTAAAAAGTAAACAGGAAAAATATGAAAACAGGCAGTTCGCATTTATGTAACAGACTTGAATTAAGTTGTAAAGAAGTGCCTTCGTGAATGCTTGGACGTGTAGATTGTAGGACTCTTTGGGAAAGGGAATTATAATTTTCCCTGTATATTTCTTTAAATTCTTATATGAAGAAATAAACAGACATAGACACAAGTCATAGATCATAGTATTTGTTTAATTTTATTTCAAGTATATTTCATTTACCTCACAAAGAAGTAAATTTAGATAACTGTTGTGAGTTCATGACTTACATAAATCAACATACACGAAACTGTAAACATAAAGGAAGAGAGAAAGAAAAGTAGGCTTCCACAATAAGTTCATTACTACACAGATGTACTAAAACAAATGACAAACTTTACAAAGACTTTGCAAGTGGTTAAATTAGACTAAAATATTTAACAACTTCATATTTGAAGGAAAACATAATATCGACCCCCTTTTTAAGAAAGTAAATGTTTTAATGTTTTTCTTTGTTTTTTCGGGCCAGTAAAATTATTTTCGGGCCAGTAAAATTTGAAAATTGAAGAATCTACTGGCCCGATAGGGCCAGTAAAAAAAAATGTGAGTGTGGAGCCCTGCCCTGGATATCGCATATCCACCATACATATTGAAAATACAAAAGACAACCCTACAACCATGGATGGATTGTACTAGTCTCCTAACTAGTACAATCCATGCTACAACCATAATCAATGCTCGAAATTGACTGTTGGCCCAGGGCCACTAAAAATCTGAATCGGGCCACCAACATTTCAAAATGCTTAATTTTACTTGGCCAAATATAACAGAATATTTAATGTTCTTCTTTGTTCGGGTCCACCATATTCAGGGTTCGGGCAGTCAAATTAGAAAGTCTTGATTTTACTTGCCCGACTGTGCCACAAGGAAAAAGGGTTAATTTCTTTCTTTGCCAAAATGCAAGCAAATAGTGTTAGTAAATATAATTGGAATAAACATACTAATTTGATTACTTGCTATATAGTACTAGCTACAAAGACAAAATTCAAGGGCAGATCTTACTATCAGCAAATTTATGGACTAACACAGAACAATGTCACAGGCATACAAAGGGGGGCAGGGGCTCCCCCCCCCCCCCCACCCCCGAGAGTTTTTTAATTATGGCAATATACAGGCCAAATGCACCTCATGATATATATATTCGAGCAAACTTGTGTCATATTCAGCAAATTCGCATCATATTCGGGCAAACCCATGTTTCATTATTGAGCAGAATTCTAAAAATCGTAATATTTACTGACAGCTTAGTAGCGAAGACTTATAATGTTTCAATTTGGATTTTTTTTTTCTTCTATTTTTTGTTTTGTTTTGTTTTTGGGAGGGGTTGCTGTCAAGGGAAATTTGAATAGGGAAGATACTCAGGCTCTAACTAGACCTCAGCCATCCCAACACCCCCCCCCCCCCCCCCCCCAACTCCCACCCTCTGGCCAATATGCCTCTGTACACCCATGAACAATGTACACATATAAATCAGATATATATCGTAATCAAATCTCAACTGGCAGACCTGCATAATTGATGCACACCATGCTGAGTAAATGCTCTGAGAATTCATAATGCATACATATTTAATATCCATAAATATGTAGGTTTACAACAAATATTAGTATTACTATGTACAGCCACTCAAGATTCAGGAACATCCGTGGATATATATATCAGGTATTATGATGTTAAAGATGTACATGTTGAGTACTAGCAGTTAGAATTTTAACGGCCTTGAAACTTGAAAGCATTACTTATTATTCACTGATCATAATTATCATCCAGAAGCTTAATTTGAACAAGAAATAAACGTTGAGGATTGAGGCAATACCAACCACATGTATCGATCTATACATCTATAGGCCAATTTAATACGTTTTCACTCTTGACCAAAGAAAAACGAATCATAATATTATTTTAGAACAAAATTTAATTAAAAATAATATTACAAGGGTTGCACTCATTTTGAAAGCTATTGTACATTATGTACTTTTTAAAAGGGAGTTAAACAAAAAAAAAACTACACAATACAATTACACTTGAACTTTTTGTTGAAGCTGCCCAATATGAGAATGTTGTCCCATTTGTTTAATTTTACAATTATATGCAGGCAACTGTACTAGAAATTCACAACTCAGTTTAACAGCCAGTGTATTTTTTTAAATAAACCCTAAACAGCCATTTAACAATTCCTCAGAATGGACTAGTACACTGTACTCAAGTATCTCTTTAAACTAATCTATTTTGTCTTTAAAATCATGTCCTTTTTCAAATATTACACTTAGTTTTTAATTACCTTACAAATTAATTATTTCTTGAAGCGCCCTCTAAACCCAAAAATCAACTATCCCTTTAAAGTAATCTAAAAAGCTGCTAATTCCGCAGCTCCATTAATTCTCTGTGTTCGTGTTGGATCATCCTTGTGTGGCCTTGCTGAAACAAATTGTATTTTGTCTTTAAATCATACATTGCCTTTTTTCAAATATTACACTTAAAATGTTTAATTACCTTACTAATAAATTATTTCTTAAAAGCGCCCTCTAAACCCAATAATCAACTATCCGTTTAAACTAATCTAAAAAGCTGCCAATTCCGCAGCGCCATTAATTCCCTGTGTTCTTATCGGATCATCCTTGGGTGGCCTTGCGCTACATTGATTAGAGAGAGAGAGAGTGCGCAATCATACATGATCACCATGCTTCCGCAAAAAGAGGATCTATAGATACAGAATATAACGCTAATTGAGCAGTTGTAAGATGAACATTTAACGTAGTATTAAGAGAACAGATTTGAGAGCATCATACAGGATTGATAAGTGCGTTTCCTGTCATACTGTATGCACCTAATATTCCAAAACATATTAACCCATTCAGGACTAAACTCAGAAATACTTGGTCTTGTGCTACACTGATTATACCCCCGTCACACAGGCTGCGCTCTCACTGCGCTCCTAATCCCCATTCATAAATTTGGCAGTGGGAGGCGAAGCATTGTCCGAACGATGATTAAATGACGAATGAATGGGAGGATTATCGCACATAGGTGAAAGGATAGCCTCTCATGCATGGACATACAATGGCTCCCTGAACAAAAGAGTAGGTCGCCGAACACCCACGACCGCTTTCGACATGTCTAAAACACGGAATGGGGATTAGGAGCGTAGCGAGAACGGCTTGGGTGTGACGGCAGCATTAGAGAGAGAGAGCAAGAGGGCACAATCATACATGATCACAGTGCTTCCGCAAATAAAAGGATCAATACAGTATAATAAGCCCTAATTGAGCAGAACAAGATGGACATAACATACTATATACACAATGAGAGAACAGATTTGAAAGCATCATACACTTTATTGATAAGTGCGATTATTTCCTGTCATATAAATGCACTTAATATTCCAAAACATTTTAACCATTCAAGACTAGACTAAAAAATACTTGGCCTTGTGCGAGAGAGAGAGTGTGCAATCACACATGTGGTCGCAGTGCTTCCGCCAAGTTGTCCAGTTGTAAGATTAACGTATTGCATTAAAGGGAAACTAACGGCACCGCATGAAACGTCATCTGAATGTGCACGAACCAAAGCGGATTACGTAACCACCGTTGTTGTCTCTGCTGCTATGTCAGTGGTTACCTAACTCTCTGTGTTCTTATCATATCATCCTTGGATGGCCTTGCGCTCCATTGATTAGAGAGAGAGAGTACATGCAAGCATACATGATCACCATGCTTCCGCAAATAGAGGAGAGGACATCATAAACCCTAATTGAGCATTTGTATTAAAGATGAACAATGTATGCATTAAGAGAACAGATTTGAGAGTCATCGTACACGATTGATAAGCGCGTTTCCTGTCGAATGGAAAAGAGTATACGTGAGCTTAATAGGAGCAAAACATATTGGCCCATTCAGGACTACATTTGGCCTTGCGCTGCATTGATTATAAGAGAGAGAGAGTGTGCAATCATACATGATCACAGTGCTTCCGCAAATAAGAGCATAGAGTATAGCTCTAATTGATCAGTTTTAAAAGATGAACATAACAATCTGAAAAAACGGATTTGAGAGTACCATACAGGATTGATAGGTACGTTTCCTGTAAAATGGAAAAGAGTATGCACTTAATATGAAGAAAATGAATTAACGCATTCAGGACTGCACTCATTGATAGGTTTGTTTTCACAAAATCTAGGACAGTATAAACCTAATTAGGCAAAACAAGATGAACATATTAACCCGTTCCCTTCGAGATTCTTTTATAGATAGTTATAGACTTTGTACACAACCCACTCGGTTCCCGTATTCAATGGGTATAATGTATGATCGTAAAACAAGAGAACGTGTTTTAGAGCATTGTACACAACTGATAAGTAGGTTTACCTGTAAAATGGAAGAGTGCAAAACATACTAATGGTTATCCATTCAGGACTCAACCTGAAAATACTTGGGCTGTGATAATCTAGCATACATCATACAGCGCTTGAAACTAGCACTTGCCTGATTGCCCGGAATGGTTAATCCATTTATATACTTCAGCGTGAAATCCGCAAAAATTAATGCACCGCGAATGTTACCACGTTTACAGTAATTCTTGATTCTTGAACAAATTAACTAATTCAGAACTGGTCCCAAACTACTCAGGCTGTGGTCTATGAAGAATGGCTCGAAAAGGCTTGAAACGGTTAACCATCTGAGTGCCAAGTTAAAGGGAAAGGTTCCTCATAATCTAGTCCTTTAAATACACAGATTTAATTGAACATCACTAATATAATCATAATCATCTATGCATCTACAATGAATAGACAGCAGGATAATAAATCTGAGTGTACCTAGATACAATCAATTCCACACTTTCTATATTTTGTGTGCATTATGGAACAAATCAACAAGATCGTATTGTGACTATAGAGTGGACCACGGCACTCCGAGGGTTAATAATAAGTGATCAAGTGATCAGAGAGTGCGTGCATACGTAATCATTAAATGTACGTGATTGATTGATAAATGTGTTGCCAGAAAATGGAAATAGAGTATACTCTTAATTAGGTACAGTACTTACACAAAACATATATAATTAGGAGATACGAATCATGAAACGCAATTGCTACTGACAATGTCTGACATGATTGATGAGGACTTACTATTAAATGCATTAACTAGCTAGCGGACTAGCAAATTAGTACAGTTTAATGTGAGGTGCATATAGGCAAAATTTGTTCTAGATGCATGTGTTCATTAAAAATGGGCAGGGATGCCAGTGAGATTCTAATTGAGGGTCTAACTCTAAACATGTCTAAAACAAGAGTATTTATAATGAGAGATTTTATTTGTTTCATCCCTTGCTTACCTGTTTTTCACTTCTCATACAATGTAGTTAAAACATGGTACACCAATATCCCATAATTCGCTTTTACCAACAAATTGGAGCTTGTGCATCAGGGTTTCACTTTAAATGATGCACACAAAAAAGGGTTTATGGCCACTTCTGGCTGAGTTTATAGATTTGTCTGCAAGTACCTTATAGTGGCTTTAAACTACCATTTGTGAATGGACACTCTTTAACCTAACTACCATCTTTCACCGTGCCATCTAATGGAATTAGGGTTGATCTGATGTTAGATGCGCCTACTACTCACTTCAGAGGATTTGAAGGCAATTGCATTGATTACATGGCAATAAAAGCAGATCATGGGAGGTTTCCTAATGTGCCTTTCACGGTTTCGCACTGACCAAATTTCATGTGTATTTCAGCCAACATACACAATGAACAAACAGAAACATGAATGCACAATCTTTAAACTGTCATCTTTATTGCAGCAATCTAATGGAATTAGGGTTGATCTGATGTTTGCGCCAACTACACACTTCAGAGGATTTGAAGGCAATTGCATTGATTACATGGCAATAAAAGCAGATCATGGTAGGTTTCCTAATGTGCCTTTCGGACTGACCAAATTTCATACGTATTTCAGCCAACATACACAATGAACGAACAGAAACATGAATGGACTACTCTTTAAGTTAACTGCATCTTTATTGCATCCATCTAATGGGATTAGGGTTGATCTGATGTTAGATGCGCCTACTACACACTTCAGTGGATTAGAAGGCAATTGCATTGATTACATGGCAATACAAGAGCCCCAGGGGGGCACGACGCTCACCTGAGGTCAATCAATTCACATCTGGCGCATGTTCTCTCTGCATATACATTGTATGTATAAGGAGAAAAAGATCTTTGAATTTTATACATTTTTTATCCTTGGGGGCCCTCCAATTAGACTCCACTAGAAGCCAAATAGTAACATTTAAACAACTTGGGAACCCCTACCACTAAGAATGATTTCAACAAAGTTTGGTTGACATATAATTATTCAATTGGAAGAAAAAGACAAAAATGTTAATTTCTCTTGGAAGTCCCCCCCCCCCCCCCCTCCCAACATATTACCCCCACAGAACCCCTCAGGGGCCATCGAAAGAAATGTCATGAACTTTCATTCTTTTTCAAAAGAGGCATCTATAAACCAAATATCAGGTCTTTAATACTTCTGTATCTTGAAAAGAAGGATGTTTAAAAATGTACATATTTTTACACTAGGTGCCCTCCCCTAGGGCCCCCTTGGCAGTCACATCCATCATTTTAGCAACTTTTGTTCCTCTACCCCTAAGGATGTCAAGTTTGGTTAGAATCCAATCATTGGTTCTTGAGAAGAAGATGAAAATGCATATTTCCTATGGTAGGGCCTCAAAAATATTGTTACCCCACAGGTCCCTTATGGTGCCACCCACAAAAATCTTGTGAACAATTTTCATTCTTCATCAATAGAGGCATCTAAATGTGAAATATCAGGTCTGTCATACTTTTAGATCTTGAGAAGAAGATTTTTAAAATTTACATATTTTTTACACTCAGTCCCCTCCCCCAGGGCCCCCTGGGGGCTACGCCCACCATTATAGCACATTTTGTTCCTCTACCCCTAAGGATGATTCCTGTCAAGTTTGGTTGGAATCCAATCATTGGTTCTTGAGAAGAAGATGAAAATGCATATTTCCTATGGTAGGGCCCCCCAAAAAATGTTACCCCCACAGGGCCCTTATGGGGCCACCCAAAAACATCTTGTGAACAACTTTCATTCTTCATCAATAGAGGCATCTACATATGAAATATCAGGTCTGTCATACTTCTGGATCTTGAGAAGAAGATGTTTAAAATTTACATATTTTTTACACTTGGTGCCCTCCTCCAGGGCCCCCCTGGGGGCCACGCCCACCATTTTAGCAACTTTGGTTCCTCTACCCCTAAAGATGATTCCTGCCATGTTTGGTTGGAATCTAATCATTGATTCTGGAGAAGAAGATGAAAATGTATATTTCCTATGGTAGGACCCCCCAAAAAACTGTTACGCCCACAGGACCCTTATGGGGCCACCCACAAAAATCTTGTGAACAACTTTCATTCTTCATCAATAGAGGCATCTAAATATGAAATATCAGGTCTGTCATACTTCTGGATCTTGAGAAGAAGATATTTAAAATTAACATATTTTTTACACTTGGTGCCCTCCCCCAGGGCCCCCCTGAGGGCCACGCCCACCATTTTAGCAACTTCGATTCCTCTACCCCTAAGGATGATTCCTGCCATGTTTGGTTGGAATCTAATCATTGGTTCTGGAGAAGAAGATGAAAATGTATATTTCCTATGGTAGGGCCCCCAAAAAAACTGTTACGCCCACAGGGCCCTTGTGGGGCCACCCACAAAAATCTTGTGAACAACTTTCATTCTTCATCAATAGAGGCATCTACATATGAAATATCAGGTCTGTCATACTTCTGGATCTTGAGAAGAAGATGTTTAAAATTTACATATTTTTTACACTTGGTGCCCTCCTCCAGGGCCCCCCTGGGGGCCACGCCCACCATTTTAGCAACTTTGGTTCCTCTACCCCTAAAGATGATTCCTGCCATGTTTGGTTGGAATCTAATCATTGATTCTGGAGAAGAAGATGAAAATGTATATTTCCTATGGTAGGGCCCCCAAAAAAACTGTTACGCCCACAGGGCCCTTATGGGACCACCCACAAAAATCTTGTGAACAACTTTCATTCTTCATCAATAGAGGCATCTAAATATGAAATATCAGGTCTGTCATACTTCTGGATCTTGAGAAGAAGATGTTTAAAATTTACATATTTTTTACATTTGGTGCCCTCCCCCAGGGCCCCCCTGGGGGCCACGCCCACCATTTTAGCAACTTTGGTTCCTCTACCCCTAAATATGATTCCTGCCAAGTTTGGTTGGAATCCGATCATTGGTTCTGGAGAAGAAGATGAAAATGTAAAAAGTTTACGGACGACGGACGACGGACGACGCACGACGCACGACGCACGACGGACGACGCACGACGGACGACGGACGACGGACAAAAAGCGATCACAATAGCTCACTTGAGCCTTTGGCTCAGGTGAGCTAAAAAGCAGATCTTGTTAGGTTTCCTTATAAATAATTTCAGACGAACCAAATTTCATACGTATATCGGCCAACATACGATGATAAATGATAAAGGGATGCATACATGACGCTCTTTAAATGCCATCTTTATCGGTTCAATCTAATGTAATTAGGGTAGATCTGATGTTATACACCCACTACACACTCTAGTGGATTTGAAGGCAATTGCAATGATTACATGGCAATAAAAGCAGATCTTGTGAGGTTTCCTAATGCGCCTTTCGGACTGACAAAATGTCATACGTATTTCAGCCAACATTCACAAACATATTCACGCATATGAATGAAAGCTCTTTATTATTAGGGTTGATCTGATGTTATATACGCCCACTAGACACTTATAGTGGATTTGAAGGCAATTGCCTTGATAACATGGCAATAAAAGCAGATCATGGGAGGTTTCCTAATGCGCCTTCTGGACTGACAAAATGTCATACATATTTTAGCCAACATTCATGAACATTGACGAACGGACGCATATATGAATGAAAGCTCTAATTATTAGGGTCGATCTGTTGTTACATGTATACGCCTACTAGACACTTCAGTGGGTTTGAAGGCAATTGCATTGATTACATGGCAATAAAAGCAGATCATGGGAGGTTTCATAATGTGCCTTCTGGACTGACAAAATGTCATACATATTTCAGCCAACATTCATGAACATTGACGAAGGAACGGACGCATATGAATGAAAGCTCTTTATTATTAGGGTTGATCTGATGTTATACGCCCACTAGACACTTCAGTGGGTTTGAAGGCAATTGCCTTGATTACATGGCAATAAAAGCAGATCATGCGAGGGTTCCTATTAATCATGCGCCATCCAGACTGACCAAATTTCATATCAACCAACATAATGTAAATGTAGTCTAGATGATGTGTATCCATTTGGCCATATATCTTATTGGCCATGGCGTTCAGGAAAACATATTGGAGGGGATACTTTTCAAACATGCTTATAATATCAGATTGACACACACAAATTTAATTATAAAGAACTCTTCATGCTTTTTAATAATTTGTATTGGCTCTTTTTACATGGTTAAAGGGAACCAACACCCCAAAATATTCTTATAAATAAAAGGTCCATTCCATCAACAAGTTTCCAGACAAATTATTTAATGGAAAAACTCATCACAATACTAAAGTATGTATATTCATGGGTCTGCATATTTTAAGAAGACTGTATTGTCTAGGACATACATGTCTTCCATGGTTTTATTGTCTCTAAACATACATGTGTATAGAATTGGCACACTTGCAAACGTTTGGCCAATACAGAACCATGAGGCCCTGTTGGTTCCATTTATAAGTGTTGGTGATTAATTGTGTTGTTTATGAATTACACAACCCTTTGCAATTGTGTTGGACATCTATTCAATATTGATCAAACGACGGTACCAAAACACATTTCCTGAGTTGTTCTTTGCATACATGTACATGAAACACCAGCTTCCTGTAGTGAATTGTTAAAAAAATATCATTGACTTGTTATGATGTCATCATCTGGACTTTGATATACAGATGTACTGAGGTCATGATATGACAGGTTTTATGTTCGCCTGGTCTACACCCATTTGGTCTCAGCAGGGCTCGACACTCCCACTGGCCCGCTGGCCCGGGCCAGTGAAATAGCACCTTGGGCCAGCAAAAATTTATAAAAGACATATTTTGGTGGCCCGATCGAGCAAGCAGATTTTCAACCTGACATGGACAAAATTTGACAATTTTTGTTTTCTTCCATTTCATGTTTCAATTTCAATCACAGGCTTGATCAGGAAGAGTGATATTTTGAATAGTAAAAAATTTACTTATGAAATATAATTTTTGGGCCAGTGAATATTTCATTCTGGCCACCAGAAATAGGGAAGAAATCATTTCACTGGCCAGACAGGGCCACCAGCAAAAAAGGTGAGTGTGGAGCCCTGGTCTAAGTCTCATTAGATTGAAGATGCCTGAAACATAAATTTCCTGGCCTAAATCTTGCACTTACCTATCTATTTCTCATCCCCAATTAAAATAATTAATCCCAACTCCTGACCTTCAATTCTCATCTTATTAAAGCGGTAGGCCTCTTTATTCTTATTTTGCTGGTAGACAAAATGGGAGTAGACGACTTGGGTGTAGACTAGGCGGCAAGTAACTGGTGTGATAGAGGAAATGAAAGCGGAGTTCAGCTTTCCTGAGAGTTTGTTTACATTAATTAATTAGTGATTTAGTCTATTGGATGTTGAATTTGGAAAGGTACATACAATGCAATGACCATGGCAAAGATATATAGCCAGAGTTAAATCAGATTAAATCAGCTTAAATTTCTCCTAATTCACCATTAATAGATGAGGAACTGGGATATGAGTGAAGCGGCGGCCTACAGGGAACCTGGGATTCCAGGTACCACATATTGAATTCAATACTGGCCCTGCTCTGCTGACCAATGTGAATACAGAGTTTCTTGCAGTATGTTCCCAGGGGAGTTGAAATGGTGCACACAAAAATAGTGCGGGTTTGCGCTTTGTATTGTACTACCTAAATAAATGGTAATTCGGCAAAGCATAAATTTGTGACCGGCTATAGCAAAACCCTGCACTCATCGGTAATTCATGTTTTGAAGAAATTGGCATTCAAAGGGGTAGTTTAGTTTTGGTAGAGAGGGCGCTGCACATCACAATTTTGTTGTGAGGTAATGAAAAACTGAGTGTCAAATTTGAGAGAACATGCAATTTTAATGTCAGAATAAACATTATTTGGTCAAAATCGGTCCAGAAACGGATGAAATATCAATAGATATATATCTGATCTTATAATTATTTGGGGGCTTGGGGCCCAAATAATTCAATGATTTTTTCAAAAAATTTTAAAAATGCCTACACTTTTTCAAAAATTGTCAAAAACGTTTTTTAAATAATTGTTGATGATCTCTCTTTTTAATCATTATTTCAATAAAACATCACATGCATAATTTTGTATAAAAAATGGTTGAAACCAATGCCTTTTTAGAGAGCGCCCTCTTGTGTTTTAATGGCTCTTTTTTAATGATAACAGGCTTTTTACTTAGTCGTTTGTAATGTTGTATACCTTTCGAGCATGGTGGAGTTATAACTATTAGTTAATAATGTTACTGTCCAGGTTTGGTTAAAGTTCAGCCTTACCAAAACTGTACTACCCCTTGAAGTTCACATAATGTGTGTAAAGACTTATGATTGTAAAATTTAAACAATCATATCTTCGCCAATTATTGACCAATTTGTTAGAACTAAACATCAAATGAAAGCTTGTGATGAGGCCTTTCTAATGGTATGAAAATCTACAATTTGATTTTTTTCTGACAAGTGCAGGGTTTTGCTATAGCCGGTCACATTTAACAGTGAGATGATTATCAACCAAGATCTGGCAAGACATCATGCAATTACCAAATTTAGGTTTTTTCTAGAGAAATGCTTCAAGTTAAAATGACAAATTTGTTTGATCAGTTAAAATGAATCTTATGACATTTAGTATAATTCCTTTTAATCTCAAAGATGACTTTAAACTTTGTCTAGTTGCCTACAATTCACCAAATATTGAAAATTGCAATCTATTTACTACCTTGGATGACATCTAAATATATTCAAATTAACAGTTTAAGAATTTGCACAAAATTGCTTGAATGGCTGCTCCCAAGGGCTACCATTTGTTAGTCGCCCGATTTTCATATAGACTTTCTTCGCTTTTTCTATCCCGCCCCCATGTTGTACATGGGTGTCTACACATACAATGTAGGGTAAACATTTGATGGAAGTGTTTTTCTAATGGTAATTTCTGTAATTTAAGGTAATATTCCAACAGCAAATTAGATAATTTGGCTCATACTTGGTTGTTGTTTTTCTGGTTACACGACATTATCCCCGCAAAATTGTCACTTTAGACAAACTCTGTCTGGATGCCTTTGCAATGACAGATTGCTAGTCATATTTTACAGGTGCAACATGGTAGGTAACACTTGCTGGTAATTTGTTTATATTTTTAGTCTGGACTAAAAAAAAAAAACTAAAGTTTTAGTAAATTTTTAGTAATTCCCTTTTTTTTTGGATAGATTAATTAATTTTTTTTTTTTTTTTTTTTTTTTTTTGTCGTTGTATACATTATATACCTTTTATTCGCTTGCCCCGAGGATTGTCTATTTATAAGTTCTTTGTAACTTCCAGACAATCCTCCCACTCTTCATATCTGTTCTTTGATTGTTTTTTTTTTTCTTAACTTTATCCTGTTTTTGCAATGTACTTTATGTATTGTAATGTTGTTTTGTATAAATTGTATACTTGTAAAAATGTATTCTATTTGTTTTTATGAAAGTGGAAATTAAATTCAATTCAATTCAATTCAATTACGAGTCAAAAGGGCATGGCATGTTTGTACGCACCGTGAGCAAATATTTTACTGTCTCCTTCTTACTTCTTTCACCTTTCTATATTTTTTGAATTACTATCCTTACTCATACATGTGCTTTGAGCACCTTATTACATGTATGTAGGTGGATATTGCGCAATATTAATATTCATTATTATTATTTATGATCACACAGCTGTATACAACTCTATGGCAATGAGGCAATGATACGCCTAGATCGAAAAGACTCAGAGCACTTGTAAGCGATTACTGTATACAGGATCGGATCCTATGCGTGCACGCATGGTGTCGAAGAGCGGCACTTGGCTGCTACATGTAGTTGTCTAGATACATTCCCTATGATCAACACACAAAAATAAGATAATGTTCAATGAATTCCGACTTTACCCCTGAGCATCATCTATTTCTGATTTTATTTATAGCTTTGAACATTTTCTATTATCTAAATGGACAGAATACTGAAAATACAAGTCAATAACAAAATGGATGTGTTGCCAATATATGTTCCAAGCTTGTAGATATAATTTAATAAACAAACTTTTTTTTAAAGGTTGAGCAGAGTAGGCGGCACTACTGCAGTTACATGTACGTATCCCTTTTGTCTTCTTTGTTTGCATCACTTTAAACTCAGCAAAATTAGTTTGTATCACTCACTGCACTTTTTTCTTATTCCTCGATGGTGTGCTGTATGTCAAAATTTGAGCCATTTTGACGAATTTAATCAATGGTTTTGGATGCGTTGAGGCGTCGTAAAATTTGCATAGTTTGCAATCAGTAAATTCAAAGTTTGCGGAACTTCACGAGCAGCTATGCCACTAGCTACCACTACCAGTGACTTGCGAGTGGAGAGAGTATCGTACTCCAGCAGTGCGTGCGCGTGTAGTACCGGTTACATCCGTAGCTCGAGTCGAGTGGATGTATGGTGGCTCTAAATCTGAAATTAAACTACTGTGCTACAACATTGACGCCCCAATTCAACCAATGAGAGATTATACCAAGCCTAAGTTGAGATAAATCGTCATTCTCTTATTTCTTGACCAAGACCAAGACTACTCTAGCTCAAGCGTACGACCACTAAACGCGCGCGTCAGATCTGCAGTCTATTCGGCGGGCGCGGTACTTGAATGGAGACCGAAGCGCGATCATCGATCGTTCAGAAGTCGCGATACAACACGGAGAGAAGTCGAGGAGGTGCATAAATTACTCATTTTGATGCGGGATGGAGCGAAAAATCATCATTTTTATCCACCCCAAAGTTGTATCACATATTTATCTGCTAATCGGTGGTAAGTATCATTTTAAGCACAATTATCGTGCACCTAGAACGCTTCGCGCTAGCGTTCTCTAGAGTTAGACCAAGACGTGCCCAAGGCATGGCAAGCGAACTTCACATTTTGTTTTAATAATTTAATTATATTCCATGATACATTCATTGTTTGATATTTGAAATTAAGATCTGAATTCTAAAAAAGTGCATTGTTTAGTGCAAGATATTATAAATTGAATACAACGCCAACATTTTAATTTTTAAAATTACTAAGTCTAAAATACCAATAACAAAGACGGCATATGTCACATATGTTAATTGTCTGTAATTGTAAAATAATGTGCATTCTTGACATTGAAAAAATGGTAACTACCAACTGTTTTATTGACAAAAATAGGAGCCCTATCTTTTTAATCTACTGTAATCCATGCAAATCTCACCTCAAGAACATCAATGCTGCTAAAAAGAGACGTTCCAGAGCTGAATGAAATGGCACCCCGTCGTTCCAAAACATGCGGAGGTACTGATTGGTCCAGTGGCAGAAAGGGCAGTTCGTGGCAAGTAGCCATCGCGGCAGCTCCCCGATAAGCACACCTCCGAGAAGGGCACGAAAGCCGCCGAATGAAACTGAGCAATTTTAGTCTGTGATTACTCTTAACTCCGTCCAGTGGTCCAAGAATGTGAAGTAAAATTTATTTCTCCATACCGACATGCTTCTAGATATCGGATAAATTACCAAGATGAGCATCAACCTGTTAGTCATAAGTAATGAATTCTCGCCGGAAAAAGGGATTCCTTCGATGGCTTCACACAAATCCAATTGATTTTGTTAATGAGATCTGTGTGCAGTGCTTCCACATGTGTTTCAAAATTACAAATCACACGGCCGGATGATAAATGCGTATGCTACAAAGGCCAATGGGGACTGAACGTGGATTTATCTAATTACATCATATTAAATATGATGTAATTAGATAAATCCATTAATTTGTACAGAAATAATTCTCAATTCAAGCATATGAGAAACTGCTGACCTAAAAATTAATAAAATAATTTTAATCTAGCGAGTAGCAATTGTGTTTACGGACATATTTACGCAGAAAAAAAAATTAATACAAAATCATTCTACCAATATCACTGATAATTGATACTTGGTGGTAGTCCTGCAAACTCTGTCATTATAAGGCGTTTTAACTTTTAAATTTTAATATTATCAAAATATTACACTGTGGTGTACAGAATAATGTGAAACGGTCTTGGGGAACTGCAGCCCCCCCCCCCCCCCCCCCCAAAAAAAGGGATCAACAATACATGAAGCCAACACTGAGTTTTCAGTTTATACATCATCATCATCACCACCAGCATCATCATAATCATCATCATCATCATCATTATCATTAGCATCATCATTTAAAAATCGCCATCATCGCCATTATCAGCATCATCAGTCATCGCCATGACCCTCACCATCATCATCACCATCATACCCATCATCAGTAAGCAGCAGCATTATCAGCATCAACATCATCATCACCACCACCAGCAACACCATCATCACCATCATCATCATCATCATCATCATCATCAACAACATCACCATCATCATCATCATCATCATCATCATCATCATCATCACCATCATCATCATCATCATCATCATCATCATCATCAGCATCACCATCATCATCATCATTATCATCATCACCACTACCCCATGCACCACCACGACCAGCACCATCACCAGAAGGGAGGACACATTTTAATTGGATATAATTAAGGCGCTATTCTTCTGGATATTGATTCCCCAGGTACATTAGCCAGACGATAATTAAGGCGATGTATTACTTATTACGTCGGTTTTATAAAAACGATCCCGTGGATGTTGTACCGTGTATACATATACATGTACCCTTGATTAATCAATGCAAACATTGCGTTATTTACAAATGTCGCAACGTTGTTCACATGTTTTAATATTATCATTCAAAGGTTTCACAAGCAAACATTAATTTAATTTAAGAAAATATTTATGATTTGACTAAAACTAATTTGTTAATTTTACACAACTATATATTAGCAATGGGTTTCCACAATGAAAACCATTCATTTCTACCTAATCTATATTATAAAAGGAGGACGGGGTGGCGTGTCCATCAATATTCTTCATCTAACGAGCCATTATGTATTGCTGTCTGTCACGGTAGTTTTCGCGTATATTTTTAGCTGGGCAAGGGATCTGACGTTTGTACGCAAGTGGTTGCGAGATTTGCTAGTATATATAATTACAACCCGAGTTAGAAGTGTAATGGGGAATTCAAACCTAAATACAACTTCCAACTGCACATATCAATGTTGCAAAATTGTGTTTATCTGGCTGCCTATATAGACAACAAAAATATTGAAGATATAATAAAATTAAAAATGTAATTCAAGTGGCGCCCAGCAATCACATTACCGGTGTTATAATGCTTGCATTCAAAATAATGCATACAATTTGAAAGAAGCTTGAAATCCTAAACTTCTAACACTAATGAATAATGTTTTATTCATATCTGCCTTGCCTTGCCAATATCATAAAAACGCAATTATTGATAAGTACTAATCAAAGCGCTTGAGTTAGTGCCGATAATACTGCTAAATATACGTATTCTACTGATGGCATTGCAAAATAAAGCATAAAGCATCGAAATGCACTACAAAATTGGAATAATTTGTGTATATTCGAAATGTCCAGCTTCATATTAATTAGATCATATTGGAATTATGATTATCATGCTGCCTTTACACGATCATGAACACACAATAATAATTATTATTATCTGACTTGGTAACAAACGAGTCATTGATTGGTTAAACACACTCACATGGTTGCACTAATATTTTGTTATATTACACGGAAGAGCCATTTTCGTTTAAACCTATGGCAAATGATGAAAACGATGCTATCGATTGCAAGTGTTATATTACATGGCGCGCGCTGCAAGAAAGATTGTATTATGACGTCACAATGAGAGTGAGGGGGTTATATTATGACGTCACAATGACTTGTCAACATATCACTTTGAAAAGCCACATTTTCTAATCGAGCTCAGAGAGGCTGAAAGTGTAAAGATGCGTTACTTTTGTCATATAATAATAACAGATGTTAAAGGGATAGTTGAGTTTTGGTATATAGATACAGTTTTAGTCAAACTTAATTTTAGTAACCAAAACCTGCACCATTACATTACAAACTAACTCCTCCAGGCTCAAAAAGTATTTTTAAAATACAAACGACTAAGTAAAAAGCCTGTTATCATTCAAAAAGAGCCGTCAAAACTCAAGAGGGCGCTCTCTAAAAACTCAATGGTTTCAACTACTATTTATTTACAAAATTGTGCATGTGATGTTTTGTCAACTATTTAAAAATATATTTTGTTAATTTTTAAAAAGTGTAAGCATTTTTTTAAACTGCCGGTTCAAAATTATTGAATTATTGTGGGACCCCACAATAATTACAAATGGTTATATTTATGGATATTTCAGCCACCTCTAAACCGATTTTGATCAAATAAAGTTTATTGTCATTAAAATTGTATGCTCTTTCATATTTGAGACTCATTTTGTAATTATCTCATAAACAAATTATTTCGTGCAGCGCCCTCTATAAACCAAAACTCAGCTATCCCTTTAACTTTGTTGTCGAGAAAATCATGAAATGTTCCCTCGGGATTTGAAATGCTATTTCAAATCCTTCGGAGAGGAACATTCTGTGATATTCCCTCCACCTTCAGTTATGGCAACTTCATGCAAGCGCATGACGGTATATAGGCTCAAAACCACTATTAGTTTATGTACAACTGAATAGTCAGAAAATGTCAAAAATAAAGTTCTTGCCAAACGTTTGATTTTAATGCCAATCTAAAGTGCATACTTGGTAGTATATACTCCGAGAAAATTAGCACGTAATGTTACTGTGCAAGAAGTGTTTGCTTCATTTTGATAAAAAGGTGTAACATACGTTACCATCAACATTTCACATGATGGCTAGTTAGTTTCAAAGTTGGTAACTGAAGGTTACAATCATGAAAATAAACAACAAAGTGTTAATAAAACCATTAAAACATATTTGTGAACATCGCATCTAGTCAGGCGTCCGTTAACGATTTCCAAAGATATGTGATTTGGCCGTAACGTAATGTTTCAAAATTGTAACGTATGTTACATTAGTGTTGTTTGAATACAATTTCGGCCTTGAAAATGATTGCTAAGCTCACCCTGAACCACATATAGATGGCGTAAACAAGTTTGCGACCAATTTAGATAGTTATTATAAGTATATCCTACACACATTTTTTAACGCATGGTAACGTATGTTACATCTCATAAGTTTTTCGTGACCTTCAATTGGTTGAATAAGCAACATTTAGCTGAACTTAATTTTCATTTCTGCGTAATATCAATCTACTTCATTGGCCTGAACTCCAGTATAATCATTTACATCATAGTGGTTACCTATATTTAAAATTCGTGGTAACGTATGTTACACCTCTTAACTCTACCTTTTTTTCCTGTCTCTTTCTTATATTCCCAGTCACATTTCGTTTGTGTCTTGACTTTTAAACATGTTTTTACTTGTATGCCATGTTCTCATCATTAGAAAAATAAGATAACTGTACAGATGTCAGCATCTAAGCATATCTCTTTATTTAGTAAGATGACGGTAACGTATGTTTCACTAGATTTGGCGACACATTTCCAATGGCCATCAAAATTTTGAATGAAGTGGGATCATTAAAACTTTTATTATTTTTCATAGATTACCGCACTTGTTTTGCTCCTTTGTACTCTTATATTTCTACAAAACTGGAAAAACTGAACGATGGGGTTTTTGGTACCTCAGACATATTCCATCCCCTGGCATTTGTTTATTTTACTTTCAATCACTTTGAATTTAAGGTAACTTTTACGAGAAGGACCCTCACTATCAAATAAAAGTACAATTTTACTGGTGTAAAATTAAATCTCTTCTCTAGAAGAGCAGGATCACTGGAGACACACTTTTTCAACAATGGTGCATAAATAGTGGTTTTGGCCCTATAGTGTCCAGTATTTTGGACGCATGTAATATTAACATTTTTTCAAAGTCACGTCTAAGAAACAAATTTGATGCATTATTATACCGCTTGAGTCATATACCTTCAAATTTGAAACCACATATTAATATATAGAAGTTCTATACAGCAGAATTACAAGGTCTTTTTGTTTTATATCGGGTCGATTTACAAAAATACAAAATAAATGTATTTACAATGGAAAATGGAATACAGAGGTCAGTGCATTTCGTAGCTACGGGGTGGGGGAGGGGACACAACAGGGTGAGCATCTATAAAGAAATTAATAAGGCCGAGTGTGTCCCCCAGTAATGTGCGCCCCCCCCCCCCCCCACCCCCATCGGTCCGACCACACATATAGCCACTTATAGAGATATTCCGTGGTTTATCATGTTTGTAGAGAACACATACACATTATGTATTGATTATATACAGTACCTGCATACACATTTTATTATACTTCCGATTGGAGAACATTATATTATACTTTGTAAGTATTATATATAGCCTATATATGTTATATTATTCAACGAGACATTTACTGTATTGTTATCTTATGTCATTTCATTTCATTTTAATTTAAATTTCATTTCTTTTAGAGGAATAGATAACATCTATAAATCGTATTTCTGTGCTAGAGAATACAGAAAGCGCCCCCATGGTCTATAATTATATAGCACACGCTCAGACAATATTTTGACTGTGCAGTAAAACAAGGTACTGCGGTGACTTGACGGATGTTTACTGTATTTTGTGGAATGTTTTGCTGGAGTTCACAAAGCTTGATTTTAAATGCCCATCACTGCACTATTTTATCGAGCGCCGCACGTATTTATTCTCTCATTTCCCAATATCCTCCGCAAAAAAGAAACTGGACCCCTGTATATAAGACAAAATATTTCATATTAATTTACGATAAAATATATGATATTGTATATCAAATTAAAGATATAATGACCCTCTTCAATATTGGCATACAATTCAGATGAAATCATTCATGCATGACTTGTCACAGTCAATTAACCACAGCAAGGTCTGTTTTCAAAAATAGCAAAAATGGAACATCCACTAAACCATATAAATGTTGATAAGCATAAGCTAAAATGCTATATTCATGACATGGAATAATTTTTCATTACAAATGTGACCTTTTCTATCTTCATCTCAATACAAAAAAGTATAAATGAAGACAAATTGTGAACGTTATAGGTTTTTATTTTCATCCAAATGTTACGAAATGGGGAATTCCATGGCAAAGGTTTATTAGTCGAAACCACAGTTTTTGCCCTATATTTCAGCATGAAAAATGGTATAAATTATTCTCAAGAATTCTAACTTAGTCCAAAGATCTTCAAAACCTGATGTCACCCTTAGTCAAGCAGTTGGGCAGTCTTTAACATGTCATTTCTATAGGTAAATATGGTTAAAATTGCAGGGGACACATGAAACAGACAAGCTTCATGCAGAGACAGAGGCACCGAGACAGACCGGTATGTTTATGTTCTCATAACCTTAAACCTGGCCTTGTTTTATTGAAAAATGTGTATTTTCAGAGTTTGTTCATAACAATACAGTTAAATAATGTCATAATGTATTTGCCCCGCACATCTTATTTTAATTGAAAAGCTTACTATCATTTCAGTCGAATGGTGTGGTCCTCCATAGTTTTTGCTATTTTTGAAAACATACCTTACTATTGTTAATTGACCATGGCATTTCATGCATGAACGATTACACCTTTAATTCATACCTTGCATGTAGAGGACTAAATTCCCTTTAATTTGAAATATACTAATGTACACTTTATCGTTCATAAATATACAATATCTCAACTTATACAAGTGTCCAGTTTCTTTTTAATTTTTTTTTTTTTATAACATACTTATATGTAATATTTTCGTGTTAAAATTCAAGATTATAAATCTAATATTTATTCATAAATTATATTTCTTCATTAATTTTGTCACGAGATAACATATTTTTCACAAGATGGACAATTTTAAACAATCATGGCCTTCCATAATTAACAGTGGACTAACTATAGTTTAAAAAGACGCCATAATATCTCCACCATTCTTATGCAAGGCCTATATGACATCAGATCTATGGTTGTTCCGCTGAGACCATGATTACGTATGAAGTTCTAAAAGTGACCACTATATGAAGAGCTTAGTTCCAAAAGGGGCTAAATCCACTTTCCATACAAATTGAGTTAGCGATATCAGTACACTAATAAGCTACGTAACTATCTAGAATCCAAATTTTAGGACAAATTACACAATCAAATTCAAAATATGGGACGATCCATATTTATATTCCCAAAGGCATGTGTACACTCTAAAAATGAAGTGCTAAAAAACGAGTGCTGCTCGCGATCGTGCACCTGGAAGAGCATATTTAGCACCACCAGACAGTGTAAGTAGTGAATACAAGTCTGCGAGGTGCTAAAAGATCGGTGCTGAAAACTGGTGCTGTGAGAACAGCACCACAACGTGCTAAATTCGCAACAATGGAGACTGTATGATACTATCATTAGAGTGCGTTTGGCTTCTCGTGATGCGAGTTAGCTCATTCGGTATCGCGTCTGACTTGGACGCGTGGGATCCCCGGTTCGAATCCTATACTATCGGTCATCTTTATCCTGTTTCTTTTGCCACGAAATTCTTTTACCACGAAATGCATATGAGCTAAATTAAGTTCCGAGTTAATGGAAGCCACCCCTCCCCCCGTATTATTTTGTTAGCACTATGGGCTTTATTCATCACACACAATGTGGATTTCTTAGCACCAAACGTACAAATTCGGTAACACCTCAAGTGGTGCTTAACTAGCACTTGTACTAGTGCCGAACCAGCACAGGCTGTGCTGTCCCTATGCGAGCACTGAAAAGGTGCTGAATGTAGCACTCCAAGTGCTAAAAACAGCACTTCTGTTTTTTGAGTGTACAAAGTTTGACAAAGAAACCTGCTTTACTCCAAAGTTGAAAAAGTGGATCTACCCATTTGGAATTAAGCTCTTCATTATATAGAGCAATCAAAGAATAATACCCTATTGCCCTATTTTATGGAGGTGGTATACAATCATGAACATCCTGTTTTTAATCATTGTAACAAGTCCCCATATCATCCTTGCTGTTTATTATCTGGAAAAAAGATCACCATATACTACAATGTATATACGTTTTGTATATGTATTTGTATATATTTTTGCGGGGGAGAAAAAATAGATGCTCACAACACGACACGTATAATAGTGTATACATTGTCGATTGGTTTGTGTGCCACTTATGGTTGCCACCCCCCCCCCCCCCCCCCACCCCCCCCCTCATCCGCCCCTTCCGGGCGTCGGGCATTCACTGCTCCTTCAGGCTATGCCATGATACAGTTTATGCCATCGATACATAAATAATATTGATGAGTTATGCCCAGATTTAGGATACCGGGTTTAGTTTGGGTTTAGAGAGCGCTTCAAGAAATAATTAATTTGTGTGGTAACTATACGAAGTGTATTATTTGTGAGGTAATGAAATACGAAGTGTATTATTTGGTAAGAGAATGTGATTTTAAAGATAAAACAAACTTAAATTGATCATATCGGTTCCGGAACGGTAAGCAGAAATATCAATAAATAGTATCTAATTTGAATAAAATGTCATGGGAACCAATTTCGGAAAAAATTTAATGCGTAAACCTTTTTTCCAAAAAAATACCTGAGAGGTTGTTAAATATTGTTGATGATCTCTCTATTTCTATTTAAAATATCACATTCACACATGTTCATAAGACATGGTTCAAACCGATATGTTTGTAGAGAGCGCCCTCTTGTGTTTGAAGTTTTAACGGCTGCTTTTGGAATGATCAGACTCCTGACTTAGCCATTTGAAAGTTGGTTTCTCTATACCTTTCGGGCGTGGTGGAGTTAATGATTATCAGTTGTTATGATATACGGTAATGGTGCAAGTTCGGTTACTAAAATTCAGTTTGACCAGAACTTTACTATCCCTTTAAATTCGCCCTTGCCTACTGTGGGGTAGCGTGGTCGGGCTGATGATGGGGGGGGGGGGGGGGGGGGGGGCACAAACAGTATGTATTTCTTTGTTTTTTCAACAACAACAAATCCCCGTTACGCTTATACAAATATTGAAGAGGGTCATTTTATCTTTAATTTGATATACAATATCATATATTTTATCGTAAATGAATATGAAATGGATAGAGCTAGCTAGCAGTTTTCAGCAGTTTTTTTTACATTTAACAAAAAATCCCCTTATATGTTTCCAAATGTTCTTTCAAGTTATTGAGGGGGGCATGAAACGGGGAGTTGTTATCGGCATGTCACGTCGGCACAGCCCCTATTCAGATCATGTTGTCTATCATAATGATTTTTTTTTTTTTTATTGGGATGCTATTATTCTTGCAGCATGTGACATAAAAAAAAAGAAACAGAAGAATAACGGGAAATAAATCATTGACTAAACACATCGTAAATCGTATAATACATTGTATGTGTTTTTACTAGCTTGAGTCATTACAAGTAAGTATACCGTGACTAAGTTTTCTCTTCTCTTTTCTCTCTCTTTCTTTTATGAGTTTTCTCCTCTCTTTATATACCTATCTTTTCGGGGGGGGGGGGGGGGCTGAAAATTAACAATGGTATATTTATTTGGGAATATAATTATTGACTTATTGGGGGGGGGGGGGGGGGGGGCAGAGCATTGTTCACAAACAATGCTCGCCCCCCCCCCCCCCCCCCCCCCCAATGCATTGTGTTTTCGGATGGAATCGGCGCCTCTGGTGTTTGTATAAGCATGCAGGGACAATATTTCATTTTCGGGGGCTACTTCTCAACCATTCCAGTATTTCTCAACCACTCAGTGATTTTGAACCCTATGATTCAACGTAACGAACAAAAGGTTTTAAAGTCGTACCTGTAAATTAGTGTCCAAATCCACGAAAATGACTTGGAGCTTCCTCGTTTCTCTTCTACCGTGTTGTTTAGCTTATGGTAAGAGAAGAATAAAAAAAGGGTTTGATTTTTTCAAATGTCCCTTTAGTATGAAGATAATTATCATTGAAAATCATTATTTCTAAAGCGTTAATCAAGTTGAACGCAATTGAAAAAAAAGTACAATTGTTTTAGCTAAACGCGTCCGCATTGCAGCATGCGTGGGAACATTCCGGAGATTGAACTTTGAGCCGAGCGAGTGCAAATTCCATGAAGGCAGACCATCAGTATTCGGTGATAAAATATGAACTCAATATTCGTTTTTTTCACTAGGTAGGAACAGTGTTCGTTTTCTTTCAAACTTTCACAAATCTTTCAATTGTATTTTACAATGATATTGATATAGGATTGAAGTCTCAAATGTCATTTTGTGCAATATCTGACACTTTACAGGTATCACTTTAAGGGGCTCTTTTGGTTTTTCAGGGGGGCCCGCCCCCAAGCCCCCTTCTTTTCCTTTCGTACTTTTGTATACATTTGGTATGTTTTATAAAAACATGTATATGTTAACTGCTTTTTAATATCTGATTGAGTAAACCTAAGGCAAAATTCAATTTTTGGACGAATAAAATGAAATCTTGAATTGTGAATTTATCATTTTTGTAAAATATAAGCTGGCCTGACGGATGAATACCCCCTGGCCTGAGCTAGCTGAGATATATACCATAGCTAGCTGCGCATGCGCACAAATAGGGGTTTGGTCATCAGTCAGTCACAGTCGGCATTGAATACGTTTCTTCTTCGGCAAGGTAAAATGTGATTTTTAGTATGATTTTCAGTTTATTATGATTTCAAATCATAGTATGTTATTTATGTAAGTGTTTTGTGATGTGTTAGTGTAGTTTTTATCTTGTAAATCTGTATGGTAAACGGTGAAATAAGGCGTCTTTTACAACCACCTTGCAGTAGCTATCATCTTGTACACGATCCCCCGTGTATGTTTACCGTGCGTGCAGCTGATGTGAATTCCGCCTGTATGACTTCGCTTTGTGCTCGAAGTCGAAGAGTGACTCAAAATTCCTTTGCAATTACGTCATTTTAACCCACTCTACCGCATTATGTCCTTCTGAAGAATGTTCTAACATGATCTCTACATATCGGCGTGTTCTATATTATAATATACGAATACAAATTGCTTGATTTAAATATATCTTTCGTTTTCAATTGTGCAAAATATTGCAAGAGTTGAAAATATTTTACATGGTGTGTGCACCGCAGCCAATGCGGGGATCGGGAGGCGAGGCGAATCCGGAAGTAGTAGCCCTACCCGCCCGGCCGCGGTATACCTACGTACCCGCTCTTTGTTGATTGTAAGATCACGTTTCACAAGATGTTTGCATGTCAGATTAAACTGAATTCGGTAGTGGAAAAGAGCACTGATATGCTTGTGGTTGGGATTCAAAGTTAACCCAGTTATTTTAATCAGATGTTAGTTGTAGATAAGTTAATTAATTAGCATTAAAAAATGTCTATAGATTATAAATTCCTTTAATTTTGTTGAACGAAATTGTCCACATAAAAAGTCAAATTACTTATATGCATTATTCTAGAAACTAATAATTGGCAAAACTATACTTTAGTAGGCTTAACTATTTTATTGCGATACCTATCTTGAGACAAGGCTAGAACACTTATGAACAGCCGTTAAGGTCAAAATAGTTTTAGGCGCTAGTTCACTATTGTACCCGCACTCTGGTGTCGGCACGCTAGGCCGCTAGCTGCCCGTGACGCGCTCGTGAAGAGTACCCTTCGAAACACAAATATAACGTACCCAAAATCAACTAAATCTTCGACAATTGCTCAAATAATGTTTGTGATTTCAAAGTGTTATCTTTTTTTACCTGTTTTGTGTCAATTTTCGTATCTTTTATCGAGTATTTTTCCTCAAAACGTAGACATTATAATGTTCACTTTTTTGTACAGGTTTCACAGCAAACTACGTGGATGAAGTTAGCGACCGTAATTGAGGATCAGACACGGAAGATAAGTTGCCAATTTGTATTGAATAAAACAGAATTGACTTGATCGATACAGAGTTGTTTTTTCGTTATTATTATGCCTGTTCCTGTGTTGTTGGTGGGGTGGTGGTGGTGGTGGTGGGGGGGGGGGGGGGGGGGGGGGAGGGGCTGATCTTCTGTATTGAAGAAAGATACAACAAAACTAATATATCAGATTGGCGTAGCCAGGGGGGGGGGGGGGGGGGTGCCTTGCATAATAAAATAAAATAAAATAAAATAAAGAGAAAATGTATAAATTCAGATTGGGGTAGCCAAGGGGGGGGGGGGGGGGCCTGTTTAATAAGGCTCTGTATAGAATGCAACAAAGATATATCAGATTGGCGTAGCCAGGGGGGGGGGGGGGGGTGCCTGTTTAATAAAGCTCTGTATAGAATAAAGATGCAACAAAGATATATCAGATTGGCGTAATAAAATAAATAAAATAAAATAAAATAAAGAGAAAATGTAACTATGAATTTAGATTGGCGTAGCCAGGGGGGGGGGGGGGGCTGTTTAATAAAGATGCAAACAAAAAATATATCAGATTGGCGTAGCCAGGGGGGGGGGGGTGCCTTGCATAATAAAATAAAATAAAATAAAGAGAAAATGTAACTATAAATTCAGATTGGCGTAGCCAAGGGGGGGGGGGGGGGGCCTTGCATAATAAAATAAAATAAAATAAAGAGACAATGTAAGTATACATTCAGATTGGCGTAGCGAAGGGGGGGGGGGGGGGGGGCCTGTTTAACAAGGCTCTTTATAGAATAAAGATGCAACAAAGATATATCAGATTGGCGTAGCCGGGGGGGGGTGGGTGCCTTGCATAATAAAATAAAAGAAAATAAAGAGACAATGTAAGTATAAATTCAGATTGGCGTAGGGGGGGGGGGGGGGCTGTTTAACAAGGCTCTTTATAGAATAAAGATGCAACAAAGATATATCAGATTGGCGTAGCCGGGGGGGGGGGGGGGGTGCCTTGCATTATAAAATAAAATAAAATAAAGAGAAAATGTAACTATAAATTCAGATTGGCGTAGCCAAGGGGGGGGGGCTGTTTAATAAAGATGCAACAAAAATATATCAGATTGGCGTAGCCAGGGGGGGGGGGGGGGGGGTGGGTGCCTTGCATAATAAAATAAAATAAAATAAAGAGACAATGTAAGTATACATTCAGATTGGCGTAGCCAAGGGGGGGGGGGGGGGCCTGTTTAACAAGATATATCAGATTGGCGTAGCCAGGGGGGGGGGGGGGGGGGGGGTTGCCTTGCATAATAAAATAAAATAAAGAGACAATGTAAGTATCAATTCAGATTGGCGTAGCCAAGGGGGGGGGGGCCTGTTTTACAAGGCTCTTTATAGAATAAAGATGCAACAAAAATATATCAGATTGGCGTAGCCAGGGGGGGGGGGGGGGGGGGGTGCCTTGCGATAATAAAATAAAATAAAGAGAAAATGTAAATATAAATTCAGATTGGCGTAGCCAAGGGGGGGGGGGAGCTTGCTTTCTAAAATAAAAAGCAAAACAAACCACAATTTCTGATTGGGCGTAGCCACAATGGGGGGGAGCTTGCTAAATAAAGGCTCTATATTAAATAAAGAGAAAAATATAATTTCTTATTGGCGTAGCCAAGTGGGAAGAGGATGGGGGGAGGGGGAGGGGGCTTGATCAATAAAATAAAAATGAAATGAGGGTGAGTAGTTGATGATGATGGTTATAATGTCATTTTTAAACGGTATATATTGAAAAGGAAAATAATTTTGTAGATTTAAGGAGTTCGCGAAACCAATCACTATTCACTCTGCACAGCACTCTAATCTTTACACTCTCTTTCATCTGTCTCCTCTTCTCCTTCTGAAGGCCGGTATCACTTCAAGCTCTGCTTAAGATATCTGTCTCATGCATTATCCCCTTTCCATTTATTTTAAAAGTGGATTTAAAATATGCTAGGTATATCCCCTTATGCCCCTTATCCCCTTGTGACTAGTGTCGGGAGGGGTCCCGACACTAGTCACATTCTCTGGTCATATATAAGTATAACCCTACAAACAAGGTGGTCATAATTATATACTCCTTTATATTCACGTATCCAGCCCCCCGCCCCTTTGGTTACCCGTAGACATCCAGAAACAATTAGTATGCCCCCCCCCCCCCCCCATATTCCCCTCACGACAGCAGTCCCATTCTTTGTCCATATTTGACCAGAGGGGATCCAACAATTAAGGATGGATCCCCAGTCTTTCGAGAGGGTCTTTAAAGCGATTGGCGGTGCCCCTAAGCTTTGGGTATGATCAGAGGGGGCTACAACAAATAAGAAACGGAGCCCCCGGTCTTCTAAGAGGGTCCATAAAGCAGTGGGCGGTGCCCCTATGTTTTATTTCATGCTCTGAGGGGGCTCCCCAACATAAGGACCGAGCCCCAGTATTCCTAAGAGGGTCCCCACAGTTATGGGCAGTGCCCTCTAGCTTTGACCATGCCCCTAGGGGGGCTCCAATTATATGTATGTTGCCCCTAGACTTTATTCATGCTCTGAGGGGGCTCCCCCAACATAAAGACCGAGCCCCCAGTCTTCTAAGAGGGTCCCCACAGTTATGGGCAGTGCCCTCTAGCAGGGGGCTCCAATTATATACATGTTGCCCCTAGACTTTATTCATGCTCTGAGGGGGCTCTCCAACATAAGAACGTAGCCCCCAGTCTTTCAGAGGGTCTTTAAAGCAATTGGCGGTGCCCCTAAGCTTTGGGTATGATCAGAGTGGGTTACAACAAATAAGAACGGAGCCCCCGGTCTTATAAAAGGGTCTATAAAGCAGTGGGTGGTGCCCATATACTTTATTCATGCTCTGAGGGGGCTCCACAACATAAGGACCGAGCCCCCAGTCTTCTAAGAAGGTCCCTACAGTGCTCTCTAGCTTTGACCATGTTCCTAGGGTTCTAAAACCAAGGAAGTAACATACTACTCCTTTATATCCAACTTTCCTTCCCCCCCCCCCCCCCCCCATGAAACATTGTTATGCCCTACCCCTTCCCCCTCCCGACAATGTTCTTTATTAATGCTTTGAGGAGCTATCCAACATAAGGACGGGAGCCCGCAGGCTTCTGAGAGGGTCCATACAGCGATGGGCAGTGCCCCCAAAGCTACCCCCCCCCCCTTCGCTCCCCCTAGCCACCCATTTTAATAACAAAAACCCTGATAACAAGGAGGTAACATAATACTCCTTTATATCCCCTTTTCCAGCCCCCCCCCCCCCCCCCCTGGCTACCCATAGCCATCCATGAAACATTGTTCTTCCCTCCCCCTTCCCCCCTCCCGATACTAGTCCCATAATCTGTTCATATTTAATTAAAATCCTAAACCCAAGGGGGTAACCCCTAGCCATCCATAAAACATGACTATGCCCTCCCCCATCCCTCCGCCCAACACTAGTCCCATTCTCTGTTCATATTTAAGTTAACCCTAAAACCAAGGAGGTAACATAAAATGCTTTATATTCCCTTATCCATACTTACCATTGCTATATACAATGAAACGGCTGGGGCCAGGAGGCCACCACTGCTCAGATGTCAATTGATAATCAATAAATCGAAATACATAGGTCCCTACCTGGCCCAAGTCGTCTAAGTATTTTATTTTATTTTTTGTATTGCTATATACTCCAATAAAATACATTTTATCGGTATATATTTTCCTTGACATCGTTTTAAAGCAATGAAACGGCTGGGGCCAGGAGGCCACCACTTGTCAGATGTCAATTGATAATCAATCAATCGAAATACATAGGTCCCTACCTGGCCCCAGTCGTCTAAGTATTTAATTAAATTTTTTTGTATTGCTATATACTCCAATAAAATACATTTATTGGTATATATTTCCTTGTCATCGGTTTTTAAGGAATGAAACGCCTGGGGCCAGGAGGCCACCACTTTTCAGATGTTCATTGATAATCAATAAATAGAAATGCATAGGTCCCTACCTGGCCCCTGCCGTCAAGGTATTTTATTAAATTTTTTGTATTGTTATATACTCCTATAAAATACATTTATTGGTATATATTTCCTTGTCATCGAATTTTAAAGCATTGCAACGGCTGGGGTCAGGAGGAAATTCTTATCAGATGTCAATTGATAATCAATAAATCGAAATACTTATGGGACTAGTATCGGGGGAGGGCAGAACAATGTTTCATGGATGGCTAGGGGTAGCCGGGGGGGGGGGGGGGGGGCTGGAAAAGGGGATATAAAGGAGTATTATATTACCTCCTTGGTTTCAG
>JBAMJV010002025.1:0-44709 GCA_037951105.1 Echinarachnius parma | reverse complement strand
TGTGACTATTGTAAATTGTAAATATTGAACAGATTATTATTGACAATAAATCAATATCATTTCATTTCATTTCATTATATTTTTTTATACACTATGCAGGAGGATAGGCCATAATTATTGTAAAGCGCTTAGAGATGATGATCAGTTATATTAGGCGCTATAAATCGAGTATGATATTATTTAATGTAGATTTAATAGGTTTGTCATGGTGATGCGTAAACGAGTATACAGAAATGGACCAACTGTCTCCGAATATACTCCATTATATTAATTGTGATTTTAATAGCCTTAATTTATCAAATATCACGACATTATTGTGAAATTAATTCATATGATAATAAGATAATTATCGTAAGTATGCTAGTTACCAGTGTTGCTCCAAGTTGCCAAGGTGGCAATTTTAGTTAATTAGTCGTTAATTGCACATTTAAAAAAAATGATGCAAAATAAAGACTTGATTGTTAATGATTGCTAGTGGGAATGGGTGGTTCTGACAGTTGTAAACAATAATTACATATTAACTCTTGAAGTTAGATACAATTAAGACTGGGGTCTTGAGTGTGGATTGGATATGTTGCGCTTGTGATACGTAACTTTTTTCATCATACTTTAATAAGGTATTCCCAAAACACTTAGGCCTAGATACAAGCGGCATTATAGACACATGCAATTTAGCCTTCCTTGGGCGAATTGACAGTTGATCATATACTCGTGAAAGTTACGAAATGAACTAATCTTTTAATAGGCTATAATACCAAATGTAACAGTTTTTGCGAGTCTGTCTCTACAAGGACTGACAGCCATTCTCGAGCATACCTGGGAAGAAAAACGAAAACAAAAGAAATGAAATGTTAATCACTTTGAATACTAGTTGGTCTGAATATAAAAAAATGAGTGGAATGTCAATCATACAAATACATGTAACAACAACGAAAACAATCAGCAGCAGCATAACAAAATATCAACAACAACAACACCACCAACAACAAGAGGATTTAAAAACGCAGTGGCGTCGCGTGCTCGGACTAATTGGGGGCTGCGGCGAATTATTGGAGGGGACATTTTCGTGTTTTTCGTTATTGTTTTCCATATATTTCCCTTTTATGTCTTCTTCTTCTTCTTCTTCTTCTTCTTCTTCTTCTTCTTCTTAAAGTCGCAATGCATTTCCTCCAGCCTTCAGCCGTTGAGAGCCTTTGTGTGAATGAGGGTGTGCCGCTTTATGGTACAATGGCTAAGACATTGCGGTACTTTCCCCTCCAACATCCCCCGATGGACATGAATGAGATGTTTCTTGATTTGTTACGTAATAACCCGAGGCATCGCAAAATCAATAGAATATTGCTGATAAAAGAAGCACTGACGTTTCTTTTGCTCGAGGTTGGGATCTATCCCCTCCCCCCTCTGAACAAAAGAATGTTCTGCAAATCTGCGCCAGTGAAATGAAGGAATATTAAACGTCAATTATGTTCCCAGCAATTCATCGTATTATGGGTGTGGTATTATGTGGAAGCGAACAATACCAAGAAATGTCCCTCTGATTCCCCAAACTTAGATCTCCAAGATAGGTAGAATATTGTTGATGAAATAAAGAAGCGCTGGCGTATAATCTACAATATGTATTTTTCTAATTCCAGGGGGTATTTCATAAATTGAACTTAACTTTAAGCTGGCTTTAACAATTATGGAAAGCCGTTAGTTCCTTTGAAACGTTGTTTATACATTACATACAAAAATAACGAAACAGCACATGCAAGGTACCCAACTATAGAAGGAAAAGTTTCAATGCATTCCTTTAATCTTCAGAAGTTGATAGCCTTTGTGTGAATGAGGGTGTGGCGCTTTAATGGTACAATGGCTAAGACATTACGGTACTTTCCCCTCCAACATCCCCCAATGATTTGTTACGTAATAATCCGAGGCATCGCAAAATCAATAGAATATTGTTCATAATCTATCCCCTCCCCCCTCGGAACAAAAGAATATTCTGCAATTCTACGCCAGTGAAAGGAGGGAATATTAAACGTCGATACCCAGTTATTCATCGTATTATGCAGTGTGGCAGCCAGTATGTGGAACAATGCTAAACAAATTCCGCTTTACATTCCCTAATCTTAGATTTCCAAGATCGATATAATATTGTTGATGAAATAAAGAAAGTGCTAACGTATTGAGATCTACAGGATATTGTATTTGTTCGGGGTTAGGATGTATTCCTCCTCACCCCGGCATATACCTCCCCCCTGAACAAACGATTTGCCTGTAAATATTATACGCCGATGAAAAGGGGAAAACATACAATTTAATAAAACAATGTTTTATGGGCGAGACATTTTGTGGAAGGGATTTCTTCCTCCAATCTTAGATCTGTAAGATCGATAGAATCTCATATTCTCGTTGACGAAAGGTGATCTGATGTAATAGAGCTATCCAAGAGTATTCTTTCGTTCAGGGATTAAGATTAAGATTAAGATTGAGAACAAACGAATTTTCAGCAAATATTATACGCCGATGAAAAAAGGGAAACATACAATTTAATTTAAAAAATGCTAAGGCATTTCCCTTTTAATATTCACCACGATTAGAGGGGCCATCTGCAGGATCGATACTAGATCGATAGTTTTTTTTGTTCGGAAATTGTAATCTATTCCTCCCCCATCCCCAAACAAATAAATGTCTGGAAAATTACGTAGTAACTTCGCGTTAACACTATTCACTTCCGGGCAAAAAAAAAACACGCACGCATGTTAGTTAGGATAGGTATATACAGTACCTTCTCCTTTAAAGGGATCTAGTAGCTTTGTTGACATGTGTATTGTTGTGATCTAGAATTTTAGTAATTAGAATTTTGATGATGATGATGATGATGATGGTGATGATGATGATGATGATGATGATGATGATGATGATGATGATGATGGTAATGATGATGGTGATGATGATACTGATGATGACGACTATGATGATGGTGATTATTATGATGATGATTTCAATGGTGATGCGATGACGAAGATGATGCTAATGATGGTTATGATGATGAAGCTGGCGATGCTGATGGATATGATATCTATAAAAAAAAAACACATTCTGTGATCTAATATCCAGACAATTTCAATCGCATCAGTTAATCGCATGCTGGCCAATACGAGTATAATTTTAGGTTGATTATAATCACAGTACAGTGTATTGGGGTCCTATACTAATCGATGGCTTATTCGCGCCATATAGTTCGCGCTTGTTCGCATTTGTTCGCATTTGTTCGCAATAATTAGTATGCGTATTGGGTTATAGTGAATCACTGATAAATTATTTTTGTGATTGATCGTTTTGTGTTTAAGATGTCTACGTGCACATACAGTATTTATGTTTGGTTGTTCTTTGTGTAACCAGGTGACATACAATGCAATTAAAAACTTATCTGATTTATCTGGACATAAAGGTTAACCTTGCGCGTGTACTCAAGCTGAACGTTGACATTGAATGTCACGTTATACAGAATCACCGCCCCCTGACAAACGGTGGTGCTTGTATTGTTCGGATATCACAATGGATAAATAATCAACGGAAATACAAATTGATTAGATCTATATACAAACAGAAAATATTACATAAAAGCTAACAAATCACCAGACGCGAGCATGTTTTACTCTACCTTGTCTGTCGAGGGGGTGAAGAAATCAATAATGCTTTATTAACACAAATGAAAGAAACTAAATCAAAAGTAAATAATATGAAATGATAACCATGCGTAATGAGAGATCATAATTTATTGTACTCGCGTGAGAAGTCATGACTCCACCCAGAAAATCGATAATGAATGAATGAATGACCTAGATTCGAAATAAACATTTAACCTGCCTCTCTTATTAGATGGTAACGATAAAATTCCGACTAAAATTTCTGACAAAATTGATAAGAGTTTTATGACCGCATCTGTACAATTGACAAACCAACAAACAGGCAAATATGCAAACACATATGCAAACCAGCAAACAACCAATAACAACCGACCGACCGACCGACCGACCGACCGACCGACCGACCGACCGACCGACCGACCGACCGACCGACCGACCGACCGACCGACCGACCGACCGACCGACCGACCGACCGACCGACCGACCGACCGACCGACCGACCGACCGACCGACCGACCGACCGACCGACCGACCGACCGACCAACCAACCAACCAACCAACCAACCAACCAACCAACCAACCAACCAATCAATCAACCAACCAACCAACCAACCAACCAACCAACCAACCAACCAACCAACCAACCAACCAACCAACCAACATGACCAACCAACCAACCAACCAACCAACCATATATGTGATTTTATTGTTCGGATATATCAATGGATTAATCATTAATAATAATTATCAGTTTTTAGAACGCATAACACTATATATGGTAATGTCTCTATGCGGGTAAAAAGACCAACAATTATACATGTAACTAACTAAATTGTTGCAAAAATAAGTGAGTTTTAAACAGTGTTTTAAATGAATCAATAGATTATTAATTTCTAGAAAATATTGTGGGAGTGAGTTCCATAAATCTGGTGCTGTTTTCTGAAAAGCCCTGTCTCCAAACATGTTTGTATTCACCCGAGATTGTACCAATAAGTTCTTAGACTGAGATCGAAGATTCCTTTGAGGTTCATACAGCTGGATAAGATCTTGTAAGTATCCTGGTGCAGAGCCATGAAAGCCCTTAAAAACTAGTACTAACAATTTAAATTCTATTCTTGACTTAACTGGCAACCAGTGAAGAGATTGCAAAATATCCGATATATGTTCAAATTGTTATCATTAATCATTAGTATTAACACAAATACAAAATTACTAGATCTATACAAATCGAACAAAGCTAATTTCCATGAAGCCATGCGAGAACAAATCACGCACCACACGCTAAAAAGTGCTGGCTAACTTGTCGAGGGGGCGAATAAATCAATAAATGCATTATTAACACACACAAAAAAGAAAATAAACTATCTATGAAATGATAACCATGCATAATGCGGGAACATAATTGTACTCGCGTGCGAAATCATGACTCCACCCAGAAAATCGATAATGAATGAATGAATTGATGAATGAACGAATGAAGGGGACCACCAGGCAAATAACAACACATGATTATATGAACGTTTGAAAGTTTGAAAGTTTGAAAGTTTGAAAGTTTATTATTTACTCAACGACCCATATAGGGTATCGGAGTACACAATAATGAAGTATAACAATATACATTTACCATAATGCAAGATAATTTCAGATTCGTTGAAATAATTATGTGACAATATTATACAGTTATATATACAGTAATATACAATTATACAATTATTATACAGAAATATGTACAGTTATTATACAGAAATATATACATTATATACATAGAATGAAAGGGGAAACGGGAGAGGATGTGTGTGTGTGTGGGTGGGGAGGGGGAGGGGAGAAGGTGGGGAAGGAAAAGGAAGAGGGAGGATGTGGGTGGGGAGGGAGAGGGAAGAGGGGTGGGGAGGGAGAGGGGTGGGGAGGGAGAGGGGAGAGGGGTGGGGAAGGACAAGAAAGGGAGAGGGTGTGGGTGGGGAGGGGGAGAGGGAGGGGGGGGGGGGGGGGTGGCAGAGTAAGGAAGGGAGGCACAGCCCCAGGAAAGATGGTTACAGTCCGTTATTGGCCGTTATTCCGAAGGTTCGTTATTCCGAAGGTTCAGTTATTCCGAAGGTTCGTTATTCCGAAGGTTCGTTATTCCGAAGGTTCGTTATTCCGAAGGTTCGTTATTCCGAAGGTTCGTTATTCCGAAGGTTCGTTGATCCGAAAATAAAATCGGGTTCGTTATTCCGAAGGTTCGTTATTCCGAAGGTTCGTTGATCCGAAAATAAAATCGGGTTCGTTATTCCGAATATTAAATCGGGCTTGTTATAATACTATAGTTTGTGTTCTGTTTATTTAATTTACAGCCTGCATTAAGCATATCCCTCCCCCTTTCCCTCCCTTGGCCAGAACAATCAAACATTTAAGTTTATTTTATCTCTTTATATGAAATTATAGCATTATAACAAACCCAAATTCATTTTCGGATTAACGAACCCGATTTCATTTTAGGAATAGCGAACCTTCGGAATAACGAACCCTCGGAATAACGGACCTTCGGAATAACGAACCTTCGGAATAACGAACCCGATTTCATTTTAGGAATAGCGAACCTTCGGAATAACGAACCTTCGGAATAACGAACCTTCGGAAAAACGAACCTTCGGAATAACGAACCTTCGGAATAATGCAACAAATGTTCGGATTAACGAACCCTATTTCATTTTCGGATTAACGAACACTCAGGTATAGGAAATTTGCGTGTTCGGAATAACGAACCTTCGGAATAACGAACCTTCGGAATAACGAACCGCACCCGGAAAGGTTATACATATATTTAAATGTATAACATTAGGTCCAATATAATATGATGATCAAATTATACATGCGACATTATGTAGTTACAGAATTTCGCTAGATTTGATGTGTTTTGGTACCGTTTTGTGATATAAAAAATATAGATACCCAACATGTTGCAAAGGGTTGTCTAATTGATAAACAAAGCAATTAATTTCCATCACCTACGGAACCACTACTATTTCCTGGTTCCGTACGGGCCAAACGTGTGCGAGTGCGCCAATGCTATTCACGCGTACGTTTGGAGACAATAGACTCCCGGGCGATTCGATCGCTCTGGACACAGTATAGTCTCGTACATGCAGACCCATGAACGCATGCTTTAGAATGGTGATGCGTTTTCCAATTATATATTGATGAGAGTTTTATGAACGCATATGAACAATTGACAAACCAACAAGCAAGTAAATATGCAAAAATATACAAAGCAGCAAACAACCAACCAACCAACCGACCGACCGACCGACCGACCGACCGACCGACCGACCGACCGACCGACCGACCGACCGACCGACCGACCGACCGACCGACCAACCAACCAACCTACAAACAGGCAAACAACATATAAACCTACAAACAAACAAACAAACGCATGGCTATTAATATCAGGACGCCGTCGAATAGCCAAATTCGTCGCACACCACGTCTAAACAGACCTACGACAGGTCTACGACGTGTCTACGATAGAAATTTAGTCCTGCGCTTTGGGCGCTCGATAGTCGTGTAGCAGTCGCATGGTTGTCGCATGATCCACATGCAGTGGCGTACGGTATACCGTGGTCGGACTGATTGGGGGCAGAACATTTATTAGAGGTATACACGTTATAATTTTCTTTATTTTTTCAAAGAAAATTGATCTTGTTTTTCATTGTTTTGTCATATTATCGAGGCCATTATGTGCCCCCGTGCCCATACCTTGCAGCTATGTGCTACTGTGATCTGCCCTTGTAAAGCGGCGCTAAGGTGTGTGTGTGTTGGGTCTGTTTTCCGCGATGTTTAGTGTGTTTTTATTACTGCTGCCATTGGGAGGGATGCGTGTCCTCAACCCCCCCCCTTCGTTTGCTATGCCACTGTGTATTTAGAGTGGGTTAAAGAGTACATTTTAATGTATGTATATTATCCTATTTCATCAGAATTAAATGTTAAAGTCCATTTTGATATGAGACAACGGGGCTCCGCAGATGAAATCACTTAAAAAAAAAGATTGTCGCTTGTTGATGATTTTATGCAATTATGGGTTCCGATAACCCAAGTATATATTGCTATAAATAATAAATATTATGCTATAAATTTCATTTGTACAAAATTTGTAATCAATCTAATTGGTTCCTTGCAGAAGCATAGACGTGATGCAGCTGCGCAGACTAGTATTAATTTGTTTAATGTTCTGTCGTTAATATTGCATGCGATGAAACTATTGGTAATTCATAAACGCTTATAATTATATACAATGTACAGTAGTGAGATGAGTTTTTTAAATATTCATTTGACAAGTAACAACCGTTTCGGAATAACATTAGCATGCATAAGTGCGTATCCTCATTATACTAACAAGAATGGTGCATACTTGATGTTAAACGGGGGCGTAATTTACATGGGATGATATTTATATAATATTTCTATGAAAAGCTTAATTCTCAAAGGCGCTAACTCAACGTTTCTTACCTTTGGAGTAAAGCAAGTTCTTTTCGTCATCTTTGTACGCATGTCTAAAGGAATTTGAGAATGGAACTGTTATTGGTCCTAAAATAATGATTTCTATGCAGCTTATTAATATACTGATATTGTTAAAGGTGCAGCTGTAAAGTGTCAGATATTGCCCAAAATGACATTGAGACTTCAATCCTATACCAAAATCATTGTAAGTTATGTCTGTATGATGTGTGAAAGTTTCATTGAAAAAGAACACTGCTTTCCTGGTTAAAAAAGCGAAAATTTGTGTCAGCTTTTACAACGAATTACTCCCGAAATACTGTATGACGTGTATGAGGTTTATGACCGTTCATTAACGCTCTTGAGCTGACTGATTATCAATGATAGATATCGTCATACTTGTTATGTATTCAAATAACTCAGTCTTGACACCAGGGTTTACGATCAGTGAACGTATGATCAACGTCTGTTTATTTGCAACTATGGGAAGCCACTTGTTCCATACATCGATAGCATATGAAATGCTCATATGTTACATCTTCTCTTTTCCAACAAAATAAAATAAAATGTAAAAAAATGCATATATCAAGAACGGTTGCATTTTCAAAACAAATTGGAAGTATCCACATTTTTTTCTTTAAAAAAAATAACTGAATTACTTTAATGAATCAATGAAGTAAGTTGCAGTCATAATAACTGTTGTTTCAATTGCGTGTGTGCATATGACATAAACCAATACGTTAAATCATGCAATTAAACTTTTCTCAAACCAATTATTAATACTAATGTATTTCTTTACTTATTTTGAATGTTGTTGTACATGTATATTTATGAAATTAACCATTCAATAATTCTCATGGCCAATACTCTTAGTTTGGCTGTCTAAACTGTCATTGTTAAGCACATATTATAAACTAACATTGAATCAAAACAAAAGCATGAGAATATAAAGTACATACAAATACAACAAACTGTGAGGGGAGAGGTTACTAGCACATCACCCTCTTCCTGAATCTTTACCATTCAGGTCCCTATAAAATCATCCAAGTCCAGTGTTGAAAAGTATGTATACACAAATTACAAAAAAAAAAAAATTTAAAAAATACAACAAACTATGAGGGGAGAGGTTACTAGCACATCACCCTCTTCCTGAATCTTTACCATTCAGGTTCCTATGTGAGAGAAAAAAAAAATCAGCCATGTCCAATGTTGATAAAAACAACAAGTGAACACATGCACAAAAAAAAAATACAACAAACTATGAGGGGAGAGGTTACTAGCACATCACCCTCTTCCTGAATCTTTACCATTCAGGTCCTTAAACCGATTCTCCATATCATGATCTGCCGAGGATGAATTGTTGATCAAGCTGTCACAAGTGTCTCTTTCTTTCACAGATAAACAAAATATATAAAGTTAGTATTTTTGTCCGATACATGTAATGTTTTGTTTGTTTTGTTTACTGCTCTTGAATCAGACGACTTGGTGCTTTGCTGATGCGACCGCTTCTTGTTTGATAGTCTGATGGTGCGCTGGCCTGCGCGGATGGGGGATTATCAGGTTGTTGCGGGGGCTGGCCAGAAGCGGTGTCTGGCAATCTTGGAGCCTGTGGAGTCGGCTGCTGCTCAGGTTTTTTAGTAGACACCGGAACAGGCATGGTCAATTCTCGCATCCATGCTGATGGAAGGGAAGATCCATTTCCTCTCTGTGGCTGCCGATGAGGCTTGTTTGCTGCTTCTGTGGCTCGCCTGAGGTCTCTCCTGTTTCTTCGGTACTGCTTTCCTGCATGCTCCACGACATACGATTTAGGCATGCCATGGTGCTTCACAATAGTTCCTGGGAGCCACTGCCGAGAGCCTGGAAATGGTGCAATTCTCACTGGATCCCCTGGGTGAAGAGGTGGAAGATCGGTGCTACGTCCTGCCTTGGCGTTGTAGTAGAATTCACCTCTGCGTTTAGCCCTTTCCATGCCCTGCTTCACGTTGGGCGAATTACCCTGCGGTTGTAGCACAAGTCTGGAAGTAGGTAATAGGTTTCGCGGTCTCCTTCCCATCAGTAGCTGTGCTGGCGATTGATTGCAGCTAGCAAGTGGTGACGTCCGGTAGTCCAGGAGAGCTAGCTGTTTGTCATCACATTTTCTCCACAACCTTTTCACCGTCTGTACTGCCCGTTCTGCCTCACCATTGGATTGTGGATAGCGTGGTGACGAGGTGACATGTTCGATTTGGTATGAGGTACAGAATTTCTTGAACTCCTGAGAGCTGTATTGTGGGCCATTGTCAGTCCTTAGCTTCATAGGTATGCCATGACGGGAAAATTGTGATTTCAGTTTTGCTATGATAGCTGTGCTCGTGGTGCTTTTGAGATGATCTACTTCTATGAACTTTGAGAAGTAGTCCACAGTAAGTATGTAGGCTTCACCATTCCACTCGAACAAATCAGAGCCTACTTCGACCCATGGCAAATCTGGTATGTTGGCTGCCTTCATTGGTTCTGCTGGCTGCTTGTTTTGATAGGTGCTACATTCAGTACAGTCCTGCACCAGCCTCTCTATGTGTTGGTTCATGCCAGGCCAATACAGTGACTCACGTGCCCTTTGTTTACACTTGACGATTCCTAGATGGGATGCGTGTATTTGTGCAAGCATGTTGCTTCTCATACTTGGTGGTACAACGATTCGCATACCTTTGTAGATCACACCATCTACTACAGCCAGCTCATCTCGGACACTCCAGAATTCCCGTATGGCATGCGGAGTTTCTTGCTTGGTGTCTGGCCATCCTTTTTGTATCATCAAACGCAACTCGTGGAGTTCATTGGCTGTGCATTGTTGAAACTCTCCGTATCTTTCCGAAGATACCGCAATATGGTCTACCATATTCACCAGTAGAGGGGGGGTTTCTGGTTCCATGTCGGGTAGATTGGCTCGGCTGAGAGCGTCACCCATGGGGATGTCCTTGCCAGGCTTGTACTGCACATCTAGGCTATACGCATACAGTCTCAACATCATTGTTTGCAGTCTCAGGGGTGCAGCCAGTAGTGGTTTGTTGAAGATAGACTGCAATGGTTTGTGGTCTGTATGCACGACTACATTCCTTCCTAGAATGTAATGATGGAACTTCTTGCAGGAGTGGAGTATGGCCAGCATCTCCTTTTCGATTTGTGCATAGCGGGTTTCTGTGGGTGTCATCGCTCTGGAGGTGTATGCAATGGGCTGCCCTTCCTGTAGCAGGACACCTCCAACAGCATAGCTACTTGCATCGCATTGTATAGTCAGCTCCTTGTCCCCATCGTAGAATGCAAGGACTGGTGCTTCTGTGCAAATTTTCTTCAGTCTCTGAAAGCTTTTCTCCTGCCTTTGATTCCAGTGAAAGGCAACGTCCTTCTTGGTGAGCTCTCTGAGGGGTTCGTCTACTTCACTGAGGTTGTCAATGAATTTTGCCAGATACTGCACAAACCCAAGGAAGCGTTTCACAGCCTCTTTGCTTTCTGGCCTTGGCATCTCCTCTACGGCTCTGATCTTGTCAGGATCTGGAGCAAGCCCTTTGTCTGTGATCAGGTGTCCCACGTACTTCACTCGTTGTTTGCGGATTTGGCACTTGTCGAAGTTCAACTTGAGATTCCATTCTGTGGCACGCCGGACAACCTTGTCCAAGATCTCATTGTGTGTTTTGACATCCTTCCCAGCAATGAGTATGTCATCCATCACAGCTCGAGCTCCTTCAATGTCACTCAGCATCTCATCCATGATGCGTTGGAAGACTTCTGGTGCACACTTTATGCCAAACGGCAAGCGTAGCCATCGGTACCTGCCAACCGGTGTGTTAAAGGTAGTGAGCAGGCTAGACTCGTAGTCTATCTTTATCTGCAAGAATCCTGACTTTGCATCTATAACTGAGAATACAGTTGCTCCAGGCATGTCTGCTACCACCTCCTCGACAGTAGGAATTCTGTAGTGTTCCCTTCGTACGGCACGATTCAGGTCCTTTGGATCTAAACAGATCCGAATTTTGTCACCTTTGATCACAGTAACCATGGAATTGACCCAGTCGGTGGGCTCTTTTACCTTGGTAATGTGTCCGTCTTTCTCCATTTCATCCAGTTTCTGCAGCACCTTCTTTGCCAAAGCCTTGGGTTGTCTACGTGGCGCATGGACTACTGGCTTTGCTGTTGGGTCGATCTTGATGGAGTATGTACCCGGTAGACATCCCGTCAATAGTTTCAGTTCTGGGTACTCATCAATGCTGTATAAACGGCTGATCAGTTCTAGCTGCGTGCTAGCCTCCCCTGAGAGCAAAACTGACTTGTTTTTTGCTTCCACGATGTAATATCTGATGTCAATGCAAATGTCCTTGTACTGTGTAGGTAGGATAGCTGATCCAACCACTTCAAGGTCATGGCTGGAGTACGAGGAGAATTTACTCCTTGTCCCTTGGAGTTTTCCTTTGCAGTCAAGCTTTTTGAAGATGTGGTAGGGCATGATGGATTTTGCTGCTCCTGTGTCTATCTGAGCTCTTACATTACTGCCCATCACGTTTATGGACTCGTACCACTCATTTTGTGAGCCATCCTGGGGGTCAATAGCTTTTATCTCTGCTGCATACTCGTCCAGTTCCAGGTCAGATTCATCCGTACTGTCTTCATCCCGTTCTACCATGTAGGCCGCTTGCTTGGCTCTGCATACCGACGCAAAATGATTCTCCTTTCTGCAGATATGACAGGTTTGACCTATCGCTGGGCATTTGGGATGAGTTTTATCATAACCACAGCGAGAGCACAGTTGCCCTTTCGTGTAGTTTTTCTTTGTTGGCTCTCTATTGAACTTCTGTGGGCGGCTCGGAGGTGGTTTGCTTGCTGGTCCATTCTTGTTTCTCTGACTCTGTTTGTGGCGTACAGCATGGGCCGCCTCACCTTCTTGAATCACTTTAATGGAGTCTTGCGCCAGCTCAAAGTTCTGTCCTATCTGTATGGCTTTGTGCAAGGTCAGAGTATCCCCTTCCTCCAAACATTTCTCCCTCACACTCGAGTGCGCCGACCGCAGTACTATGGCGTCCCTCAACATTCTGTCATCTTCTACATAATCGCAGTCCTTGACCAGAAGCTTTAGGTCAGTGACGAAGTTGTCGAACTTTTCACCGTCTTGTTGCCTCCGGCGGTGAAAATTCACAGTGGCTCTGATCTGGTTTCGTTTTGGCTTTACATAAGTTTCATACTTGGTGTACACACCTTCTAGTGTTTCCTCTTCTGGTGGGATGTCGACGCCCCCTTCCTGTCGAGCAGGAAGCCAGTCGAATGTCTGGTAGATCTCTCTGCCCTTGTCTCCTATGTATGTCATCAAATAATTGACCTTTTCCAACTCTGTCTTGCCTGCAAGTGGGCCTTTAAATGTGAATTGACAATGCTGTCTAAACCTGCGCCATTCCTTCAGTAGATCTGGCACCGCCCAATTCATTACAGGCTTATCACTCGCCATCTCGAACGATACACTCAACAGTCGTGACCGGAATTATCCTGCGCGAAAATCTTAATACTGCACTACATGTACTCACGCGACTTCTCGACAAACCGAACAGGTTGTGCGAGTAAAAGTCAGTCAATAATTTCATCTGTCCATCCCGTGGCGACGAAAAGCACACTGCAGCATTCCAAATTTATCTGGTTTCAAATGACAAACGTTCCATGGCGTGATTTCCGCTAGATTCGTTCAAATCCGTACTACCATGTTATGTATTCAAATAACTCAGTCTTGACACCAGGGTTTACGATCAGTGAACGTATGATCAACGTCTGTTTATTTGCAACTATGGGAAGCCACTTGTTCCATACATCGATAGCATATGAAATGCTCATATGTTACAATACTAAAGGGGCATTTGAAAAAAATGTAACCCTATTTTATTATTCTCTTACCATAAGCTAAACAACACGGTAGAAGAGAAATGTGAAAGCTCAAATTCATTTTTGTGGAGTTAGACACTTTACAGGTGCACCTTTAACTCATTTTTAAAAATTTTATTTATGGAAACTGGATTTAGGGCCTTGTAGAACTAAGCTCTTCATACATATGACTCTGGGGATGATAAAGCCACCAGCAGGTGTCATTTAGGACATTTATATAAGTAAAGCTAACAAAAATACATAATAATTATATAGCAGCATTGTGAAAGTTATGGAAAGCATGATCATGATGATTGACCCAACTAGTTGATTAATATATTTGTTGAAATATAGTATTATATGGTTGACCTCATTTCAGCGGCGCACTTGGAACTTTCTGCTTTAATTCTGAATGTTCAATAGAAAACAAGTTTGATTATATAATTGTTCCGATTTTGCCAGCCATCTAAGCTTTTTTTAAATATATACTCCAACAACTATTCATGTTATAATCATAGGCTATGTTTTCCTTTCATATCACTTAAATTGGTATGAAACACTTCATCATTTGAAGGCTGGTATGTATATCGACCCACAGTTACCGAGATTGGTGGCTTAGTGGTTAGAGTGTCCGCCTCATGTACGGGAGGTCCCGGGTTCGAACCCAGACCGGGTCATACCAAAGACCTTAAAAACGGCACCTTCTGCCTTCTAGCCAGGCGCTCGGCATTTACAAAAAATGGAGAAGGGGAAGTTAATCAAACGAGTTACCAGATGATTGGCCCCCTTCTGTAGCTTTCGCTACATAATTATATGTGTGGCATAGGGCTAATGAATCGGAGATAGGAGCCGACTTATGTGCCAAACTTGGCACGGGAATGACTTTATCTATCGACCACAACATAGGGTTTCGTATTGGACTTTATTTGTTTAGGACCGTCTCCATCGAGGATAACATTATTGTAGGCCTACTATTATGGCACTTTATTATTTAAAGTGACGGAATTAAATGAATAAACTAACAAACTAACATTAAAATGACGAAAAAAACCCGAAGACAAATTTAGAAAGTTATATTTTATGTATAAAAAAGCGCGTGTAGGTTTATTTTATTTGACGGCATTTAGTTGTAAGCAATTCAAGACTGTCACATTTTGTGTTTACTATATACAATAAATAGTCAGGTTTCCCATCATTCGGCGATTTTCTAACTTATAATAATGGTTATAACTGGTTAATATATAAATTGTTTTATGTTCTCTTTTCTCTTACCAGATCCAGATATACCCACACCATGCAAAACGCTAAAAGCAACGAAAAACAAAGGTAAGAAATCAAATTGACTTGTATCAGAATTGCTTCAAAATGTCTTGAGTTCAAAATCACTGAACAGAACTTTGATGGTCAAAACCCTTTGACTTACTTTTTTTTTTTAGGCCCTACATGTATTTCTTTTCAATCGATGAGCCGCCGATCAGAAACATTATTTTCCGGGGGGGGGGGGGGGGGGGTACTCAGATTATAGTCGGACGGGGGTGTGCGGCTGAGACCTCCGAACCCATACCCACATCCAAGGGTCCTTTTGCTTTAAATAGGTACATAGTCTAAGGATTTTTTGTAAAAAATGGACCTATGTCTAAGGATTTTTTGTGAAAACGGGACCCAAGTCTAAGGATTTTGAACTTTAAATATTAAATTTGTAAAGCTGTAATATAATACAATGGCCAATCATTTTGCAGTTTCTTGATAAAATTGTTTTATAAGTAAACTGTACCATACTACCCCAGGTAGCAAGCCAACGTTGGTCCAACGTTGGACCAACGTTGTCCAATTTTTTCGGCAACGTTGGTCCAACGTTGTCCGGCAACGTTGGACCAACGATGGTTGCGTACGCCCAATCAACGTTGCTCCAACGTTGCCGAAAACGAAATGCCAACGTTGGATCAACGTTGGTCCATCGTTGAAAAGTTGTTATTTGTCAACGTTGGACCAACGCTTTTCCAACGTTAATCCAAGGTTGGTATTTTGTTGGAGCAGCGTTGATTGGGCGTACGCAAACGTTGATCCAACGTCAAAGCAACATGTGTCCAACAAGCATCCAATATGTCTCCAACATGCATCCAACAAGCAGCCAACATTGGACCAACGCTTTTCCAACGTTAATCCAAGGTTGGTATTTTGTTGGAGCAGCGTTGATTGGGCGTACGCAAACGTTGATCCAACGTCAAAGCAACATGTGTCCAACAAGCATCCAATATGTCTCCAACATGTCTCCAACAAGCATCCAACGTTGGTCCAGCGTAATTCACCAACATTTCTCCAACGTTGGTCCAACGTTGATCCAACGTTGGTCCAACGTTGGTCCAACATTGGACCAACGTCTCACCGTACTAAAAAAATTTAATTAATATTCATATGACACGCCTATTGGTGATATCTAGAACATCCTATCCTAGCTTTCCCTTTACCTAAGACTAACCTAACCCTAACCCTATTCCTAGTCCTATTCCTATCCCTATCCATATAGTCCTATTCCTATTCCTACACTCACTACATCTACATCATCCACTCAGCTTTATATAACCTAGCTTCTGTGTTAATATTTGTTTGATGGTTGGTATTTCGATAAAGTTGAATGTTTGGATAAAGTTTTAAGAATTTACACAAATACATCATGGAAACAAACCTTTAGAATGTTTTTGTAGATAAATAACTTACATATATTTCAAATAATGAGTAAATAATAACATTGGATTCATTCTGAACAATCAAATAACATGATTATTAATGCTTTTTGCAGTCAATGATAACCACTCATGAATATTCATGAATAATAACCAACGTTCATCCAACGTTGAACCAACGTTGATCCAACGATGGCATACATCCTGCTTTCAGCAGCTAATTTTAAATCCTTTTATTATGCAAGGGGGTTTTGACCACCTGTGCTACGAGTAAAAAAATTACCTTTTCTAACATAACAGCTACATGTAGTGAACAACAGATGTGAAATGTTGGATTCTCGTTGGAATAACGAACGTTTCACTGTGGGTTACCGATGTCGATCCAACGTTGCTCTAACGAGATTGTCCAACCTCCATTTCACTTTGAGTTACCGATGTTGATCCATCGCATGGTGTTGTAATATAATACAAGTAGGCGAAATGCCATGTGTAACTCTGGCATAACAATAATAAATACTGGTAAATTACAAACTTGAGTGTCAGGGTAGACTACCCGACACCCAGAAGATGGAACCAGGGGATTATTCTGCCCCTTTCGTACGGTTGTCATCCCCTATTGTAAGACCGACATTTACCTTATGCAAAATGGTTTAACGTGCTAGTGCCAGGGTGGACTACCCAACGCCTAGATGATACCAAGGGATTATTCTGCCCTAAATGGTATTCATCTCTATCACAAATCTAATCTATCCGGTGGTCTGAGAGTAGACGTCGAAGTGGGTAGCGCCTGTCACGTTCTTGCGAGGGCGGCTTCACCTCACTCCAGCACGCTTCTGGGACCTCCGTTTCCTCGTTTACTGGAACATGGATGTTACCTTCAGGTGCGCGACGCTTCTTTAGATGATGTCTGTTCCGGCGATACCGCCCACCTTTCTCACTCTGGATGTGGTACGAGCGGGGCGTTGAATCTTGAGTTGTCACTACGCCAGGTTTCCATTCTTTTCCCACTTGGTAGTACACACGTTCTCCAGACTTCAACACCGGCAGCGACTTGGCACCCTGGTCATAGTATCGCTTCTGCCTCTTCTGGAGCTCTTTCTTCCTACTAGCTATGCACCGTTGATAACGAACAGTACAGTTCTCAATAAAGCGTTTTCTGGATGGTATATCCGGTCACACATCAACCGTGAAGCTCGCCTCCCAAAATGGATTCAAATTAGCATTTCTACAACACAGGTCATGGCGAATCGAATCAGACATACAGTCACTTTCACTTCAGACACCATGTTGTAATATAATACAAGTAGGCACACGAGTATAGTTGAAAGCTTACTTTATTAACTGCTTGTAGATCGATGGCCCAACTCATACATGGTCTCTTGACACCCGATATCGATCCTATATGGTAATTCACCGGGGATGGCGCACTTCTATTTATGATTGTAATTCTACTTGAGTCCACTCATTACTGTTGGTCTAACGAGATTGTCCAACGTCTTTTTCACTGCGAATTACCGATGTTGATCCAACGTTGGTCCAACGAGATTGTCCAACGTCTTTTTCACTGCGAGGTACCGATGTTGATCCAACGTTGGTCCAACAAGATTGTCCAACGTCTTTTTCACTGCGAGTTACCGATGTTGGTCCAGCGTTGCTCCAACGAGATTGTCCAACGTCAATTTCACTGCGAGTTACCGATGTTGGTCCACCGTTGGTCCAACGAGATTGTCCAACGTCCATTTCACTGCGAGTTACCGATGTTGGTCCAACGTTGGTCCAACGAGATTGTCCAACGTCTTCTTCACTGCGAGTTACCTATGTTGGTCCAACGTTGGTCCAACGAGATTGTCCAACGTCTTTTTCACTGCGAGTTACCGATGTTGATCCAACATTGGTCCAACAAGATTGTCCAACGTCCATTTCACTGCGAGTTACTGATGTTGGTCCAACGTTGGTCCAACGAGATTGTCCAACGTCTTTTTCACTGCGAGTTACCGATGTTGATCCAACGTTGGTCCAACGAGATTGTCCAACGACTATTTCACTGCAAGTTACCGATGTTGGTGCAACGTTGGTCCAACGAGATTGTCCAACGTCCATTTCAGTGCGAGTTACCGATGTTGGTCCAACGTTGGTCCAACGAGATTGTCCGACGTCTTTTTCACTGCGAGTTACCGATGTTGGTCCAACGTTGGTCCAACAAGATTGTCCAACATCCATTTCACTGCGAGTTACCGATGTTGGTCCAACGAGATTGTCCAACGTCTTTTTCACTGCGAGTTACCGATGTTGGTCCAACGTTGGTCCAACGAGATTGTCCAACGTCTTTTTCACTGCGAGTTACCGATGTTGATCCAACATTGGTCCAACAAGATTGTCCAACGTCCATTTCACTGCGAGTTACCGATGTTGGTCCAATGTTGGTCCAACAAGATTGTCCAACGTCTTTTTCACTGCGAGTTACCGATGTTGGTCCAACGTTGGTCCAACGAGATTGTCCAATGTCTTTTTCACTGCGAGTTACCGATGTTGATCCAACGTTAGTCCAACAAAATTGTCCAACGTCTATTTCACTGCGAGTTAACGATGTTGATCCAACGTTGGTCCAACGAGATTGTCCAACGTACATTTCACTGCGAGTTACCGATGTTGGTCCAACGTTGGTCCAACGAGATTGTCCAACTTCTTTTTCACTGCGAGTTACCGATGTTGGTCCAACGTTGATCCAACGAGATTGTCCAACGTCCAACGAGTTCCAACGAGTTTGCAAGTTTCCGACGTTGGTCCAACGTTGGCTTGCTACCTGGGACAGGGGCGGCGCCAGTGTATTTTCTTAGGGAGGGCGAAAGTGTATACTTTGAGGGCGCGCAGCGCCCGAGCGAGGGAGCGAAGCGACCGAGCGGGGGGAGGGTGTGGGAGGGGGGTGTCCCCCCTCCCACACCAGGGAGCTTTGGCAATCTTTACACTAGAATGGAGCTATCTGGTGCATATCGGAGGTGAAATTCTCAAATTTTTAAATGATAGAAAAACAGTGAATAGTCTTCAATTATGGTAAGGTAATTTGCATAAATATGAATAATGCAATTTTAGCAATTTCACATCGGAAAATGCCATTTGTTTCAATATTGTTGTATGGGTATATTCGTTTTTATGTCTTATGATATGGCGTTATGAAGGGTAATATAAACCGAACACAAAAAGTAACTACCCCCCTAAACAATTTAATTGCTCATAATTTCATAACCAAGAATCGTTTCAAGATTTCGTCTTGCTTAAATATCCCTATGGTAGTTAAGAAAAGAATATATACAAATAAGAGGTAACCATTTTTCCATGGTTGAGTGAGCACACATTAAAGAGAAAATTGTCATATTTCAAAATTCGCAAAAGTGTTATCATCATTACAGTTTATTGAGTATTGGAAATTTTGAAAATCCACTGCTTTACAATTGCAATTAATGCATTTGACCACATGTGCCATTAAAAAATCAAAATGAATGGAATAACAAACAGCATTGTTTCATAAACCATGATCAATGCACTTGGACACATGTGCTGTTTCACAACAATGTACAGGCACGCGCAATGTCTTGTGACTTTTGAATTGGGTCATTTTGTCTTTAATCTGTGCTCATTCAGCCTTAAAATGATGAATATCTCTGATGTTCACACACAAAGTTCATACCAACTGTACCAATATTGTGGTACGATAACATCTTGAAACAATTATCGGTTATGAAATTATGAACAGTTGTTTAGGGGGGTACCTAGTTACTTTTTGTGTTCGGTTTATAAACACCCGAGGTTGTGAAATATTATGCGAGCGAGCGGGAAAATTGCCATTTGTTTAAATATTATTGGATGGGTATATTTGTTTTATTACTTATGATATGGCGTTATGAACTATATAAACACCCTTGGTTGTGAAATATTATGTATGCGAGCGAGCGGAGCGAGCTTGAAAATTATAGCAATTTCACATCGGGAAATGCCATTTGTTTTTAGGCCTACAAACAGTGTTATGACATCCCGTATCGTCTGCTACCGATTACCATGTTCTTACGAGCACGTGTAGCATTGTTTACAAAATAGTTGCCAATTTGAATGCCGATGAGTATTTTTAAAATTCCAAATATCAGCCTTTGTAATTGCGTCTAGATTATACATTTTCATTAAGTCTAAAGATTACATTCATGTTTTTATAGATTTGGCAAGTAAAATAAGAAAGACATAATTTTTAGGGTTAATATTTAAATTTTCTCTGCAAATCATTTACTCGAAAGATCTAGAGCCCTAAACTTAATGAGGGACTCACTCAAACTTCAGCGATCGAAAGAAAAAAAAAAAAACAGGGGCCTGCATTAAAAATTAACCACATTTGTTTTGCTTCCACTATGACGTTAGGGCGGAGTGACAAGGAGAGCATGGAAATGTAAGACATACACATTGTTGTTATGCGTAAAGGTAGTATTTTAACTTGAACTTTTCATGGTTTATCATTTATGTGTATGTGCACGCTAAAAACTTGTATGAATGTAGCGGTCACCCATCTGGTTTGATGCGGGCGAGGTCGGGCGGGAGGAACGACGAGGTTCGCTGTGTGTACTGTGTGTGTGTGTGCTTACTTTACTTGGTACTTGGTACTTGGTAGTTTAATCCTCCAAAACACTCCATAGGAGTTTTTACTGGAGGTGGGTCCGAGAGAGTGGTTAGCCCCTAAGGACAGAAGGGTCCTTAGCAAGCGCATTCTGGAATGTATGAAGTGAGGGCTGGTTTACTGTAGATTGAAGTAGCTTATTCCATTCAGTGGTTGTACGGACGAAAAATTAATTTGCGAACGCCTCAGAGTTTGTGTGTTGCTGTTGGTACTGTAGAGAATGGCCCCTTCGGTTTCTGTCTATTTTGGGTTGAATGAAGTCCTCATGTTTCTAGCGCTTTCGTGGCCTCTTTGACATTATTACTGAAATATTTTACTGTCGGCCTTCTTGTGCTAGACGTTACGATTGACGCCCGTCGGGCAGGCAAAGAACAGCGTGATCTTCTGGTACCAGAAGATTACGGAATGGCAGTCCAGTACTGGCAGTCATAAATTCATGAAAATATTATGGGTTTTGCGCTTGTTATTACAGAAATATCAATATATCTCTGGCAACTATGATACATAAACTCACCGATCTAGTTTGCCCCACTACATGACATGTCTTTTTGACGCTAATTTTGTTGTATTTAAAATGCTTTTCAGCAACCGTTGCAAAACTTTTTGCACACAGCGTTCAAATGGTGGGTACGGTACGGTGACCAGTCGGGTCGCCCCATCCGGTCGCACCCGTACGCGCTACATACGGGCGACCCGACTGGTCACCGTACCGTTCCCACCATTTGAACGCTGTGTGCAAAAAGTTACATATACTCGCCTCCTTTACAAAGTCGCCCCGTAGTATTATACTAGTAATAGTACTAGGGGGCGACTTCGTAAAGGAGGCGTGTATGTAACGGGGGCGACCAGATTGGGGGGGGGGGGGGGACCCGACTGGTCACGGTAATTATACCATTTGAACGCTGTGCGCAAAAAGTTTCAGCCCGGTTCCTATAAAGCGTTTTAAATACAACAAAATTAGCATCAAAAAGACATGTCATGTAGTGGGGCAAACTAGATCGGTGAGTTTATGTATCATAGTTGCCAGAGATATATTGATATTTCTGTAATTAACAAGCGCAAAAGTGGCAAAACCTTTATTTACATGTATTTATGACTACCAGTAACTGACTTTCCGTAATCCATAGTAGTCATTTGTGGATGACGGTGTTATCGGCTCGCATGACGGGCGGCAATCGTAGCGTCTAGCGCTAGAAGGCGGACAGTAAAATATTTCAGTAATAATGTCAAAGAGGCCATGAAAGCGCTAGATTTGTCGATCTACACATATACATGTATACTGCGGTACTACTGTGGTACTACAGCGGTAACTTGAGGTACTTTTTTACATGGGTAGGTATATTAAAAATTTGTACACAAAAGTTTTTCAAGGTGGCTTAGGATCACCCAAAATACAGTAATCTCAAACATTTAAATGTTTTTTTTAAAGGGAGTGTCCGCATTTTGAAAGCCAAATTTCAAAAGTAGCGAGGATATTGTCTTATATGAAAGAAAATGTCATTTAACAGTTTGCCTGACAAAATTAGAGCTTGAAATGTCCTTTTCGTGGAGTTATAGACCTCATAATAAATTATTCGACGCAACGCGGTTTATCATGCATTACAAGTCTTCACACATGCAAAATTTTGCTCACGATAGCTGCCGACGCATTCCGGGGTGTGTGTGACCCCTATGTGACCCGCGCACAGATTGTGATCGAACAACGGCGTAAGCGAATACTGAACAAAATAACTAAGACTCGCTAAAACTGACTACATGTAATTGTATGTTCTTCATTTTGGAGACCTTTTCCGTGGCATACCTTTAAAAATGTCGGCTTCACAATAACTTTACAAAAATAAGGACAATATTGTTGTAATATTATGATAAATCAGTTAAACGCATTTATTGGCCAATATATAGTTCGATGAAGGGATGATTTTAATTTCAGAACACATGATCTGACTTAAAATCGATTGTTTCTCTTTCTTCAACGGTCCCAGGTGTTCTATCAGGACATACTCATAAGCTACACATGAGGGACCTTAATTCCACAAGCTTTGCTTTCAACCAAGGTCACCTCATCTTTCTATTGTAACGCCATATTTTGTCAATTTGTTATGTTCATGTCATATTTGTAATGTGTGTTATAAATGTAAGAAAGATAAAATAAACTTGAAACTTGGAACTTGAAACATCGGAGGCAGAGGCTGTGAATGTTAGTGCAATATATTAAGTGAGAACGTGAGATGGCGTTCTCCCATACCGAGACAACTTACCATCATCTCCTACCAAATGCTGGAGGACCGTGAATGGTGTTTCCTTTCCCTCATCTGAAACCAAAGGCAGTAAGGTCAAAGGTCACACTGTCTACACATTATTAATATCATTATTTGTGTAAAAATATGCAGGTAGGCTAACAAATTGGAAGCAGAGGCTGTGAATGCTACTGCAATTGATGTGAGATGGCTTTCTCCTGTACCGAGACAACTTGCCATCTCCTACCAAAAGCTGTCAGTGGAGAAGTTCGTTTCCGAAGGCAGTGGGGTCAAAGGTCACACTGTCTACAGTCCACACATTATTTATTAATATATCATTATTTTTCTCAAAATGTGCAGGTGGGCTAACATTGGAGGCAGAGGCTGTGAATGCTACTGCGATAGATGTGAGATGGCGTTCTCCTGTACCGAGACAACTCACCATTTCCTACCAAAAGCTGTCCGAGGAGAACTTCGTTTCCAGCCTCTCATCAGCAACCGGAGGCAGAGGGGTCAGAGGTCACATTGCCTACGGAGGGCTAGAAGAGGGCGCTCTTTTCAGAATAACGTGCAGATCAACAGATAGCAGGAGTAGCTTTATGTCATTAGATGTCGTAGTTAGTACAAGTAAGTAAATTTCACCAAAATTTTTTGCAGATCTGTTTGAAATCAAGACAAGTTATGTACAAGTACGTTGTGTGAGGTGTTAAATATCAAAAACAATCCTTAAAGGGGTAGTTCAGTTTTGGTAGAGAGGGCGCTGCACATCACAATTTTTTTGTGAGGTAATGAAAAACTGGGTGTCGAATTTGAGAGAACATGCAATTTTAATAGCAGAATAAACTTTATTTGGTCAAAATCGATCCAGAAACAGCTGAAATATCAATAAATATATCTGATCTTATAATTATTTGGGGCCCAAATAATTAGATGAATTTTTCAAAAAATATAAAAATTACATACACTTTTTCAACAATTTTCAAAAGCGCTTTTTAAATAGTTGTTGATGATCTCTCTATTTAATCATGATTTCAATAAAACATCACATGCATAATTTTGTATGAAAAATGGTTCAAACAATGCCTTTTTAGAGAACGCCCTCTTGTGTTTTAATGGCTCTTTTTGAATGATAATGGGCTTTTTACTTTGTCGTTTGTAAGTTGTTTATACGTTTCGAGCATGGTGGAGTTATAACTATTAGTTTATAATGTTCAGGTTTGGTTACTAAAGTTCAGGCTTACCAAAACTCTACTACCCCTTTAACCCATCCGGGACAGGCCGTGAACTTTAAATGTCTTGAATAAAAGACCATGCAAATGCAAAATCACCCCATCAAGTTTGCCAAGTTGACAGCAAATTGTACAGTATGCAATTATTTAGTTTTGATGTACTATATGATGTAGAATTGAACCTACACCAGTGGAGGGCAAAATAGCTCTCTTTATAAAGAATTCAATGACATTTTGGTTGGCGTACATATAATGTTTAAGAAAAATAAACTTTATAATTTATTGCTAGTGTTGCCAGTTATGCAAGAACTTGTTTTATAAGTGACTTTGCAATCTTGGGACGTTGAAATCTCTTTGACCTGTACAAAGTTTGAGACTTGATGATCATAAGAGTTCCTAAACAGCCTACGGTTTATTATGCATGTATTGGTCACACCTGTAGCACATTAGAAGAATACAATGTAGTTGCATGTCGATGAATATATGAATGAAAATGTTCTTTATGTTCTCTCTGTGTTTTTTTTCTCAGAATGTTCAAATAATTTATTACATCATGGAAGAAATTTGTTGGTAGTAAGCCAAGCTCAAACTACCCCAGGAGCATCAACCTTTGCAGAGGACACAACACTTAGTGCAACAACAATAAACTCTGCAACAACAGGAGATGAAACAACAACGGGTGGGTCTGATACATCTACCACAGATGCTACACTCGCCACAAACTCATCACAGTTGTTTACAACCGAAGATACAACTTTAGGTCCCTTCAGTACTGTAGAATTACTTGAAACAACAAATGTAGAGACCACAATAGACAATGCTGCATCTTCCACTCCTGTCGTCAGTGGCGCCTTGACGTCAAGTAGCTTTACAACTGGACCAACAGTGTCAGACACTGTTACCACTTCTGGAAGCTATGAAACAACAGGCAATGATGCTACTAGCTCAGGCACAGTTTCTATTGACTCTGGAGTTTCGTTTCCAGAGACAACTGTTAGTGATGTTGCAACATCTGCCGCTGTTGCAACCACAACAGAAGAGGCAACAGGAACAACAGGTGTTGTTGTTTCTACGAGTGATTCTTCTGCAACAACACTGGAAGCTACAACAAATGGTGCAACAACATCAGGGGCTAACACGGATGATATAGCAACAACAGGAGTCCAAGAGACCTTAGGACAAACTGACCCAGCATCAACTGTCGTCACACTTGCTACAACTGAGCAACCCAGCACTATCACATCAAGTGCAAATGGACTCTCTACATCTCAAACTGCCACGACTTCTGAGAGCACAACTGTTATCGCAACAACACAGGAAACAGATACCCCCGTTGCGACGACCACACAGCACATGACGCTGTCTACAGAAACTCCCATTGCAACAACAGCAGAGAGCACAGCCACACAGACGAGCAGTGGTTTTCAGAGCTCTACCGGTGATCAAGGAACGACAACATCTGACGTCACGCAAGATAGTTCTGACGGAGGTTTCTCGGTTTTATCATCCGCCATGACACTTGCAGCAGGTTCTGCCACAGTGGACATGACAAGTTCAGGTACAGATCTTTAAATTCATTTATGTATGCATTTGATTCTTCACTAGTTACAAATTCAATGGAGTTATATTACAAAGAAGAGCAACTTGAGCAAGAATGTTTTAAATTGTAAGAATACATTTTTTTTTTACTATGGAAAAGGAACAGAATAATACAAATATTAATAAGAATAAAGAATAAAGGAATTTGTTGCATGGTATAGTAAAAAGGATGATGAATTGCACCAAATGAGCTCTGGAAGTTCACAGAAGAATGATTTAAATGAGCAACCTGTACATCACTATTCTGGTGCACTGAGCTCTCTCAGCACTACATTTGTCTTTACATGGTTATTCTTTTCATCAAGTGCAGACCAAAGACCCAGTGACAAAAGAGAGCAGCTCAGCGGGCCTATCAGAAAAAGAGTGAGGTGTTGCAACATGATTACCTTCTTTTTCCTCACTACCGTCTGATCTTTTTTGTTATCCCATGTCTTTTTTCCATAAACTACAGACCTCACAACGGCCCAGCAGCAAACCACAGTCACTTCAGAAGAGGCAACAGTCGTCTCTGGAGCAACTACGGACTCTGACGTGACCACGGCTGAAGTGACTCAGGGGCAGACATCCGAGACTGCCACAACACCTGGGGTGACCCTTTCGTCAGAGGGAGTCACATCAGATTCAACAGTTACTGCTTCCTCTTCAGATTCAGTCACATCAGATTCAATGCTGACTTCATCATCGAGTTCAACATCGGGAACTGTTGGTGAGACAACTGGAACTTCCTCTCCTGGCATCGTACCAACTTCACAGTCGGCTGCGGGTGAAACTACATCAGAGGTAATGTCAGTTTCCAGTAGAGATTATGGTGGTGGGAGTCCTACTAATCTTCAGTCTGTAACAGTAACAGATGTAACAACAAATGAGCAACTAATATCAATTGAAGGTGGTGTGACTACTAACATTCTTATGTCAGATAGAGTAACAGTGCAAGTCACCGATAGTTATTCAATGGGAGTATCGAATAATGTTGATGTAACTTCTGGTGCTCAGACATCAATGTCATCACATGCCTTAAAAGTTACAGAGGTAACAACAAAGGAAGAATTTACATCAGATGGAGGTGTTGGGACTACTGAGCAAAGAACATCCTTTGGGACTATGCTTCCGGGTTCTTCAACAGGTGTCACAGTTACTACACCAGACAATGACCTCACATCTGAAGAGACAACACTATATGAAGATGTTACATCTGAAGTGACTGCACCAGACAAAGACCTTACATCTGAATTTACAACACCAAAGAATTACCTAACCTCTAAAGTGACAACACAGGACGATGACCTTACATCTGAAGTGACAACACAAAACAATGACCTCACTTCTGAAGTGACTTCACCAGAAAAAGATCTTACATCTGAAGAGACAACACCAGCTGAAGATGTTACATCTGAAGTGACTACACCAGACAAAGACCTTACATCTGAAGTGATTACACCAGACAAAGACCTTACATCTGAAGTGACTACACCTGAGGAAGACCTCTCATCTGAAGTGACTACACCAGACAAAGACCTCACGTCGGAATTGACTACACCAGACATTGACCTCTCATCTAAAGTGACTACAACAGGCATTTACCTCACATCTGAAGTGACTACACCAGACGAAGACCTCACATCTGAAGTGACTGCACCTGACGAAGACTCCACATCTGAAGTGACTACACCTGAAAAAGACCTCACATCAGAATTGACTACACCAGAGAAGGAACTCACATCTGCGTGGACCACTGATTTTACTGATGACTCTAACTCTCAAACAACAAGCGTGTCAACACAAGGGGAGTTGACGATCAAAACAGTATCCGATGAAGCAGTAACAAATGAAGGCACCACATATTCCACTCCAGCAGATTATTCTGAATCATTTACAAAATCAACAACGGATGCAATGGAAACTTTGGGGGCTACCACTGGTTTTAATGATGACACTACCCCTCAAACGACAAGTATCTCAACACAAGGAGAGTTAACAAGTGAAGAGGTATCCGATATGGAAGTAACAAATGTGGGCACCACATTTTCTGCTGAAACAGATTATTCTGAATCATTTACAAAATCAACAACCAATGTATTTGAAACTTCAGGAACTACCTCTAGTTTCACTGATGGCCTAAGTTCTGAAATAACTAGCCTTTCAACACATGGAGAGTTGGCGAGTGAAATTGCATTTACTGCGACAACCATGCCTCTGTCATCAGTAGTGGATGTGTCTTCTAGTATTTCTGGTGAGCCGGTCAGTGGTACAACACATGATGGACAGAGCACTTCTACTAGGATCTCTTCTACAAATATGTCCCCTAATACCAGTTTACAACAAACTAAGGAAGACAGTACTGATGTTTCTGATATTTCTTTTGTTACTAGCAACATTTCTACAACACAGGATATGACAAGCTTGGCTGGTGAAACTGTTAGTCCTATAATGAGTTCTACAGATAATCCTACACAGGTAACAACAAACAAATATAAGCATTGTTCATTCATTTTAGCCCTGCTATTGTCTCATAGAAAGTATTTCACATTTCTTGAGCAGCATTATTCGCATCACAATGCTCATCACAATTATATTTGCTCTCCACATGATCGTTGGTAGAAAATGATTGTGCAAGCATCATCATAGTTGTGGTTTTCATCATAATCATCATCAGATAAAATCAGGCCATTGCTGCAGTATTTTTTCAACACTGTTCACCGCAACTATATCATCATCGTAGCCTTTGTCATCATTTTCATCATCATGTCATGATCAGCCCATTGTAGCAGTGTTTGCATCACAATGCTCATCACAACTACTTCTGCTGTCCACACCATTTTTTTGCAAAATGAATTTGTACGCATCATCATCATCGTCATATTCAGCATCATCGTCATCAGTCAGCCCATTGTAGGCAAAGGACACTTCAATATGGATTGAAAAAGATGTTTTTCTTTTATGGACTCGATCCTCTTTTGTTGTGTAGACTACATATGCTTATCTTGTGTAGAAGCGATCCCCCTGGTACTGATGAACATATTTTGTATAACTTCACTGAAGCGTCTGCCTTTTCTGTTGTCCTTATTGCAATCATAGTCTCCATCCTGTGATGTTTGTAGCTCACCTCCATGAAAATGATAATAGGCTCAATGTAAATAGCGCCTAATATGATACAATATCATTTCTAAGCGTTTTACACTGTTATTACCCCGGTCATAGGATACAATGCAAACTAGCACACATTGTGTGCACCATCTCCACTCCCTGTGGACCATATAGAGACAGTTCTTGCAAGTTGACCAGTCCACTTTCATTCGTTTTAACTTTATAATTTTGTAGAATTACATTTTCCACCCATTCATGACTGATTGATTTGGCTGTAGCATGTATTTTCCATAGACCCACGCCCAAGTTTTTTCAGGACCAGTCCTGCATAGGTTAAATATGCGGGTCTTTGCTCATATCTGTTTAGTTAAAGGGGTAGTACAGTTTTGGTAAGGCTGAACTTTAGTAACCAAACCTGGACAGTAACATTATAAACTTATAGTTATTACTCCACCATGCTCGAAAGGTATACAAAATTACAAACGACTAAGTAAAAAGCCTGTTATCATTCAAAAAGAGCCATTAAAACACAAGAGGGCGCTTTCTAAAAAGGCATTGGTTTCAACCATTTTTCATACAAAATAATGCATGTGATGTTCTATTGAAATAATGATTAAGTAGATAGATCATCAACAACTATTTAAAAAACGCTTTTGAAATTTTTTGAAAAAGTGTAAGCATTTTTTAATTTTTTTGAAAAAATCATCTAATTATTTGGGCCCCAAATAATATAAGATCAAATATATTTATTGATATTTCAGCCGTTTCTGGACCGATTTTTACCAAATAAAGTTTATTCTGCCATTAAAATTGCATGTTCTCTCAAATTCGACACTCAGTTTTTCATTATCTCACAAAAAAAAAATTGTGATGTGCAACGCCCTCTCTACCAAAACTAAACTACCCCTTTAATTCCTAGCATCTCTTATGTATGGGAAGCTTTCAGTAGTGTGCTCTTCTAGGTTTTATTCCATATTTTCTTTTTCAGCTCAGTCTCTTATATACTGTTTTATTATCAACAGGATCGGAGCATGTCATTTTATTATAATACTGCATACACACATTTCATTTTATAGAACTTGTTCGTTGTAGATTCATTCTGGCACATATTTCAGTATTGTTTTATCATCTTGCAAGCTTAGACACTGATATGTTTTTCTTTTATCTAAAAGTAAATTGCTACAATATCCATTACAAAGCTGTTTCTTGTTTTAAAATAATTGAAGAAACAGTAACAATTTTAGCAAATTTTACACACAATGTCCTTACAAATAACATGAAATTGAAAGTAAAATTTATACAAATTAGAAATGTAAAAAATCGAAACCTTTGATCTGAGTATTAGGAGAGAAGTTCTATGCAAGATAATTAATCATGCCATCTGCTTTCTATCCAGATTTTTACTAAAGTTATTCTGAAATGATTTATTAAATTATATGTGTTTTTTTGTTTAAACTTGTGTTTACTTCAGGGTCAAACCAGTATGGATGCAAGCACAGAGGAAACAACTAGCTTTGGTGCTTCTACGCAGACTCCTGTTCCCGTAGCTCAGAACACACTCCAAGCTACAACATCACAGAGCAGTACAAGTGATCAGCCAACTACCAATGCAGATACAGCAAGCACTGAGGAGGTAACGGGTGTACAGACTACAGTCCTGACAGCCACATCACAGGGTTTGAGCAGTAGTGGACAGACAACTGTTACTGATTCAGCCAGCACCGAGGAGAACACTGCTGCATATAGTACTGAAGGAACCACTGCAATCTATCACAACACTTCAGAGGAAGTGACCCAAGCTCAAAGTACAATTGATTTGTCCACAACTATGCAAGGTTCTTTGACCACAGAAGATCTGCCAATTGCCCAGAGTACAGATGTAACAGAAGCCTCCACACAGTCAATTACATCTACAGAGCCTTTGATCTCAACAACTGTTGAAGGAACCACTGTAAACGATCAGAGCACTACAGAGGAAGTGACCCAAGCTCAGAGTACAAGTGGTCTGGCCACAACTACGCAAGGTTCTTTGACCACAGAGGATCTGATGAGTGCCCAAAGTACAGATGTAACAGGAGTGTCCACACAGTCAGTAACCTCTACAGAGCCTTTAATCTCAACAACGGTTGAAGGAACCACTGTAATCGATCAGAGCACTACAGAGGAAGTAACCCAAGCTCAGAGTACAAGTAGTATGGCGACCACAGAAGATCTGACGAGTGCCCAAAATACAGATTTCACAGGCGCATCTACATCGTCAGTTACCACTACAGAGCCTTTGATCTCAACAACAGTTGAAGGAACCACTGTAATTGATCAGAGCACTACAGATGAAGTGACCCATGCTCAGAGTACAAGTGGTGTGGCCACAACTATGCAAGGCTCTCTGACTACAGAAGATCTGACAAGTGCCCAAAGTACAGATGTAACAGAAGCCTCCACACAGTCTGTTAGTTCTACAGAGCCTTTGATCTCGACAACGGTTGAAGGAACCACTGTAATCGATCAGAGCACTACAGAGGATGTGACCCAAGCTCAAAGTACAAGTGGGATGGCAACCACAGAAGATCTGACGAGTGCCCAAAATACAGATGTAACAGAAGCCTCCACACAGTCAGTTACCTCTACAGAGCCTTTGATCTCAACAACGGTTGAAGGAACCACTGTAATTGATCAGAGCACTACAGATGAAGTGACCCAAGCTCAGAGTACAAGCGGTGTGGCCACAACTATGCAAGGCTCTCTGACTACAGAAGATCTGATAAGTGCCCAAAGTACAGATGTAACAGGAGTGTCCACACAGTCAGTAACCTCTACAGAGCCTTTAATCTCAACAACGGTTGAAGGAACCACTGTAATCGATCAGAGCACTACAGAGGAAGTAACCCAAGCTCAGAGTACAAGTGGTATGGCGACCACAGAAGATCTGACGAGTGCCCAAAATACAGATTTCACAGGCGCATCTACATCGTCAGTTACCACTACAGAGCCTTTGATCTCAACAACAGTTGAAGGAACCACTGTAATTGATCAGAGCACTACAGATGAAGTGACCCATGCTCAGAGTACAAGTGGTGTGGCCACAACTATGCAAGGCTCTCTGACTACAGAAGATCTGACAAGTGCCCAAAGTACAGATGTAACAGAAGCCTCCACACAGTCTGTTAGTTCTACAGAGCCTTTGATCTCGACAACAGTTGAAGGAACCACTGTTATCGATCAGAGCACTACAGAGGATGTGACCCAAGCTCAAAGTACAAGTGGTATGGCAACCACAGAAGATCTGACGAGTGCCCAAAATACAGATGTAACAGAAGCCTCCACACAGTCAGTTACCGCTACAGAGCCTTTGATCTCAACAACAGTTGAAGGAACCACTGTACTCGATCAGAGCACTACAGAGGATGTGACCCAAGCTCAGAGTACAAGTGGTGTGGCCACAAGCATGCACGGCTCTCTGACTACAGAAGATCTGACAAGTGCCCAAAGTACAGATGTAACAGTAGTGTCCACACAGTCAGTAACCTCTACAGAGCCTTTGATCTCAACAATAGTTGAAGGAACCACTGTACTCGATCAGAGCACTACAGAGGATGTGACCCAAGCTCAGAGTACAAGTGGTGTGGCCACAAGCATGCACGGCTCTCTGACTACAGAAGATCTGACAAGTGCCCAAAGTACAGGTGTAACAGGAGCGTCCACACAGTCTGTTAGCTCTACAAAGCCTTTGATCTCAACAACGGTTCAAGGAACCACTGTAATCGATCAGAGCACTACAGAGGAAGTAACCCAAGCTCAGAGTACAAGTAGTATGGCGACCACAGAAGATCTGACGAGTGCCCAAAATACAGATTTCACAGGCGCATCTACATCGTCAGTTACCACTACAGAGCCTTTGATCTCAACAACAGTTGAAGGAACCACTGTAATTGATCAGAGCACTACAGATGAAGTGACCCATGCTCAGAGTACAAGTGGTGTGGCCACAACTATGCAAGGCTCTCTGACTACAGAAGATCTGACAAGTGCCCAAAGTACAGATGTAACAGAAGCCTCCACACAGTCTGTTAGTTCTACAGAGCCTTTGATCTCGACAACGGTTGAAGGAACCACTGTAATCGATCAGAGCACTACAGAGGATGTGACCCAAGCTCAAAGTACAAGTGGGATGGCAACCACAGAAGATCTGACGAGTGCCCAAAATACAGATGTAACAGAAGCCTCCACACAGTCAGTTACCTCTACAGAGCCTTTGATCTCAACAACGGTTGAAGGAACCACTGTAATTGATCAGAGCACTACAGATGAAGTGACCCAAGCTCAGAGTACAAGCGGTGTGGCCACAACTATGCAAGGCTCTCTGACTACAGAAGATCTGATAAGTGCCCAAAGTACAGATGTAACAGGAGTGTCCACACAGTCAGTAACCTCTACAGAGCCTTTAATCTCAACAACGGTTGAAGGAACCACTGTAATCGATCAGAGCACTACAGAGGAAGTAACCCAAGCTCAGAGTACAAGTGGTATGGCGACCACAGAAGATCTGACGAGTGCCCAAAATACAGATTTCACAGGCGCATCTACATCGTCAGTTACCACTACAGAGCCTTTGATCTCAACAACAGTTGAAGGAACCACTGTAATTGATCAGAGCACTACAGATGAAGTGACCCATGCTCAGAGTACAAGTGGTGTGGCCACAACTATGCAAGGCTCTCTGACTACAGAAGATCTGACAAGTGCCCAAAGTACAGATGTAACAGAAGCCTCCACACAGTCTGTTAGTTCTACAGAGCCTTTGATCTCGACAACAGTTGAAGGAACCACTGTTATCGATCAGAGCACTACAGAGGATGTGACCCAAGCTCAAAGTACAAGTGGTATGGCAACCACAGAAGATCTGACGAGTGCCCAAAATACAGATGTAACAGAAGCCTCCACACAGTCAGTTACCGCTACAGAGCCTTTGATCTCAACAACAGTTGAAGGAACCACTGTACTCGATCAGAGCACTACAGAGGATGTGACCCAAGCTCAGAGTACAAGTGGTGTGGCCACAAGCATGCACGGCTCTCTGACTACAGAAGATCTGACAAGTGCCCAAAGTACAGATGTAACAGTAGTGTCCACACAGTCAGTAACCTCTACAGAGCCTTTGATCTCAACAATAGTTGAAGGAACCACTGTACTCGATCAGAGCACTACAGAGGATGTGACCCAAGCTCAGAGTACAAGTGGTGTGGCCACAAGCATGCACGGCTCTCTGACTACAGAAGATCTGACAAGTGCCCAAAGTACAGGTGTAACAGGAGCGTCCACACAGTCTGTTAGCTCTACAAAGCCTTTGATCTCAACAACGGTTCAAGGAACCACTGTAATCGATCAGAGCACTACAGAGGAAGTAACCCAAGCTCAGAGTACAAGTAGTATGGCGACCACAGAAGATCTGACGAGTGCCCAAAATACAGATTTCACAGGCGCATCTACATCCTCAGTTACCACTACAGAGCCTTTGATCTCAACAACAGTTGAAGGAACCACTGTAATTGATCAGAGCACTACAGATGAAGTGACCCATGCTCAGAGTACAAGTGGTGTGGCCACAACTATGCAAGGCTCTCTGACTACAGAAGATCTGACAAGTGCCCAAAGTACAGATGTAACAGAAGCCTCCACACAGTCTGTTAGTTCTACAGAGCCTTTGATCTCGACAACGGTTGAAGGAACCACTGTAATCGATCACAGCACTACAGAGGATGTGACCCAAGCTCAAAGTACAAGTGGGATGGCAACCACAGAAGATCTGACGAGTGCCCAAAATACAGATGTAACAGAAGCCTCCACACAGTCAGTTACCTCTACAGAGCCTTTGATCTCAACAACGGTTGAAGGAACCACTGTAATTGATCAGAGCACTACAGATGAAGTGACCCAAGCTCAGAGTACAAGCGGTGTGGCCACAACTATGCAAGGCTCTCTGACTACAGAAGATCTGATAAGTACCCAAAGTACAGATGTAACAGGAGTGTCCACACAGTCAGTAACCTCTACAGAGCCTTTAATCTCAACAACGGTTGAAGGAACCACTGTAATCGATCAGAGCACTACAGAGGAAGTAACCCAAGCTCAGAGTACAAGTGGTATGGCGACCACAGAAGATCTGACGAGTGCCCAAAATACAGATTTCACAGGCGCATCTACATCGTCAGTTACCACTACAGAGCCTTTGATCTCAACAACAGTTGAAGGAACCACTGTAATTGATCAGAGCACTACAGATGAAGTGACCCATGCTCAGAGTACAAGTGGTGTGGCCACAACTATGCAAGGCTCTCTGACTACAGAAGATCTGACAAGTGCCCAAAGTACAGATGTAACAGAAGCCTCCACACAGTCTGTTAGTTCTACAGAGCCTTTGATCTCGACAACAGTTGAAGGAACCACTGTTATCGATCAGAGCACTACAGAGGATGTGACCCAAGCTCAAAGTACAAGTGGTATGGCAACCACAGAAGATCTGACGAGTGCCCAAAATACAGATGTAACAGAAGCCTCCACACAGTCAGTTACCGCTACAGAGCCTTTGATCTCAACAACAGTTGAAGGAACCACTGTACTCGATCAGAGCACTACAGAGGATGTGACCCAAGCTCAGAGTACAAGTGGTGTGGCCACAAGCATGCACGGCTCTCTGACTACAGAAGATATGACAAGTGCCCAAAGTACAGATGTAACAGGAGTGTCCACACAGTCAGTAACCTCTACAGAGCCTTTGATCTCAACAACAGTTGAAGGAACCACTGTACTCGATCAGAGCACTACAGAGGATGTGACCCAAGCTCAGAGTACAAGTGGTGTGGCCACAAGCATGCACGGCTCTCTGACTACAGAAGATCTGACAAGTGCCCAAAGTACAGATGTAACAGAAGCCTCCACACAGTCTGTTACCTCTACAGAGCCTTTGATCTCAACAACAATTGAAGGAACCACTGTAATCGATCAGAGCACTACAGAGGAAGTGACCCAAGCTCAGAGTACAAGTGGTGTGGCCACAAGCATGCACGGCTCTCTGACTACAGAAGATCTGACAAGTGCCCAAAGTACAGATGTAACAGGAGTGTCCACACAGTCAGTAACCTCTACAGAGCCTTTGATCTCAACAACAGTTGAAGGAACCACTGTACTCGATCAGAGCACTACAGAGGATGTGACCCAAGCTCAGAGTACAAGTGGTGTGGCCACAAGCATGCACGGCTCTCTGACTACAGAAGATCTGACAAGTGCCCAAAGTACAGGTGTAACAGGAGCGTCCACACAGTCTGTTAGCTCTACAAAGCCTTTGATCTCAACAACGGTTCAAGGAACCACTGTAATCGATCAGAGCACTACAGAGGAAGTGACCCATGCTCAGAGTACAAGTGGTGTGGCCACAACTATGCAAGGCTCTCTGACTACAGAAGATCTGACAAGTGCCCAAAGTACAGATGTAACAGAAGCCTCCACACAGTCTGTTACCTCTACAGAGCCTTTGATCTCAACAACAATTGAAGGAACCACTGTATTCGATCAGAGCACTACAGAGGATGTGACCCAAGCTCAGAGTACAAGTGGTGTGGCCACAAGCATGCACGGCTCTCTGACTACAGAAGATCTGACAAGTGCCCAAAGTACAGGTGTAACAGGAGCGTCCACACAGTCTGTTAGCTCTACAAAGCCTTTGATCTCAACAACGGTTCAAGGAACCACTGTAATCGATCAGAGCACTACAGAGGAAGTGACCCATGCTCAGAGTACAAGTGGTGTGGCCACAACTATGCAAGGCTCTCTGACTACAGAAGATCTGACAAGTGCCCAAAGTACAGATGTAACAGAAGCCTCCACACAGTCTGTTACCTCTACAGAGCCTTTGATCTCAACAACAATTGAAGGAACCACTGTATTCGATCAGAGCACTACAGAGGATGTGACCCAAGCTCAGAGTACAAGTGGTGTGGCCACAACCATACAAGGCTCTCTGACTACAGAAGATCTGACAAGTGCCCAAAGTACAGATGTAACAGGAACATCCACACAGTCAATTACATCTACAGAGCCTTTGATCTCAACAACTGTTGAAGGAACCACTCTAAACGATCAGAGCACTACAGAGGAAGTGACCCAAGCTCAGAGTACAAGTGGTCTGGCCACAACTACGCAAGGTTCTTTGACCACAGAGGATCTGATGAGTGCCCAAAGTACAGTGGTAACAGAAGCCTCCACACATTCTGTTAGCTCTACAGAGCCTTTGATCTCAACAACGGTTGAAGGAACCACTGTAATCGATCAGAGCACTACAGAGGAAGTCACTCAAGCTCAGAGTACAAGTGGTCTGTCCACAATTACAGAAGGTCCTTTGACCACAGAAGATCTGACAGTTGCACCGAGTACAGATGTAACAGAAGCATCCACACAGTCAATTACATCTACAGAGCCTTTGATCTCAACAACTGTTGAAGGAACCACTGTAAAGGATCAGAGCACTACAGAGGAAGTGACCAAAGCTCAGAGTACAAGTGGTCTGGCCACAACTACGCAAGGTTCTTTGACCACAGAGGATCTGACGAGTGCCCAAAATACAGATTTCACAGGGGCATCCACACCGTCAGTTACCTCTACAGAGCCTTTGATCTCAACAACGGTTGAAGGAACCACTGTAAACGATCAGAGCACTACAGAGGAAGTGACCCAAGCTCAGAGTACAAGTGGTCTGGCCACAACAATGCAAGGCTCTCTGACTACAGAAGATCTGACAAGTGCCCAAAGTACCGATGTAACAGAAGCCTCCACACAATCTGAAAGCTCTACAGAGCCTTTGATCTCAACAACTGTTGAAGGAACCACTGTAAACGATCAGAGCACTACAGAGGAAGTGACCCAAGCTCAGAGTACAAGTGGTCTGGCCACAACTATGCAAGGTTCTTTGACCACAGAGGATCTGACGAGTGCCCAAAGTACAGATGTAACAGGCGCATCCACACAGTCAATTACATCTTCAGAGCCTTTGATCTCAACAATGGTTGATGGGACTACTGTTATCGATCAGAGCACTACAGAGGAAGTAACCCAAGCTCAGAGTACAAGTGGTCTGGCCACAACTACGCAAGGTTCTTTGACCACAGAAGATCTAACGAGTGCCCAAAATACAGATTTCACAGGCGCATCCACACCGTCAGTAACCGCTACAGAGCCTTTGATCTCAACAACAGTTGAAGGAACCACTGTAAACGATCAGAGCACTACAGAGGAAGTGACCCAAGCTCAGAGTACAAGCGGTGTGGCCACAACTATGCAAGGCTCTCTGACTACAGAAGATCTGATAAGTGCCCAAAGTACAGATATAACAGGAGTGTCCACACAGTCAGTAACCTCTACAGAGCCTTTGATCTCAACAACGGTTGAAGGAACCACTGTAATCGATCAGAGCACTACAGAGGAAGTAACCCAAGCTCAGAGTACAAGTGGTATGGCGACCACAGAAGATCTGACGAGTGCCCAAAATACAGATTTCACAGGCGCATCCACATCGTCAGTTATCACTACAGAGCCTTTGATCTCAACAACAGTTGAAGGAACCACTGTAAACGATCAGACCACTACAGAGGAAGTGACCCAAGCTCAGAGTACAAGCGGTGTGGCCACAACTATGCAAGGCTCTCTGACTACAGAAGATCTGACAAGTGCCCAAAGTACAGATGTAATAGAAGCCTCCACACAGTCTGTTAGTTCTACAGAGCCTTTGATCTCAACAACTGTTGAAGGAACCACTGTAATCGATCAGAGCACTACAGAGGAAGTCACTCAAGCTCAGAGTACAAGTGGTGTGGCCACAACCATACAAGGCTCTCTGACTACAGAAGATCTGGCGAGTGCACAAAGTACAGATGTAACAGAAGCCTCCACACAATCTGTTACCTCTACAGAGCCTTTGAGTTCAACAACATTTGGACCAACCACAGCAATTGATGAAAGCACTACAGAGGAAGTGACCCAAGCTCAGAGTACAAATGGTCCGGCCACAACTTCACAAGTATCTTTGAGCACAGAAGATCTGACTAGTGCCCAAAGTACAGATGTAACAGAAACTACCAGAGAGTATGTTACCTCTACAGAGCCTTTGTTCTCAACAACAGTTGAAGGAACCACTGCAATCGATCAGAGCACTACAGAGGAAGTGACCCAAGCTCAGAGTACAAGTGGTCTGTCCACAACTACGGGAGGTCCTTTGACCACAGAAGATATGACAGGTGCCCAAAGTACAGATGTAACAGAAGCCACCACACTGTCAGTTACCTCTACAGAGCCTTTGTTCTCAACAACGGTTGAAGGAACCACTGCAATCGATCAGAGCACTACAGAGGAAGTGACCCAAGCTCAGAGTACAAGTGGTATGTCCACAACTACGGAAGGTCCTTTGACCACAGAAGGTCTGACAAGTGCCCAAAGTACAGATGTAACAGAAGCCTCCACACAGTCTGTTACCTCTACAGAGCCTTTGATTTCAACATCGGTTGAAGGGACCACTGGAATTGATCAGAGCACTATGGAGGAAGTGACCGAAGCTCAGAGTACAAGTGGTCTGGCCACAACTTCACAAGTAACTTTGACCACAGAAGATCTGACAAGTGCCCAAAGTACATATGTAACAGTAGCTACCACACAGTCTGTTACCTCTACAGATCCTTTGATATCAACAACAGTTGAAGAAACTACTGCAATTGATCAGAGCACTACAGAGGAAATGACCGAAGCTCAGAGTACGAGTGGTCTGGCCACAACTTTACAAGTATCTTTGACCACAGAAGATCTGACGAGTGCCCAAAGTACAGATGTAACAGAAGCTACCACACAGTATGTTACCTCTACAGAGCCTTTGATCTCAACAACGGTTGAAGGAACTACTGCAATTGATCAGAGCACTACAGAGGAAGTGACCGAAGCTCAGAGTACAAGTGGTCTCTCCACAACTTCACAAGTAACTTTGACTACAGAAGATCTGACAAGTGCCCAAAGTACAGATGTAACAGAAGCTACCACACAGTATGTTACCTCTACAGAGCCTTTGATCTCAACAACAGTTGAAGGAACCACTGCAATCGATCAGAGCACTACAGAGGAAGTGACCCAAGTTCAGAGTACAAGTGGTCTGGCCACAACTTCACAAGTATCTTTGACCACAGAAGATCTGACGAGTGCCCAAAGTACAGATGTAACAGGAGTGTACACAGAGTCTGTTACCTCTACAGAGCCTTTGTTCTCAACAACAGTTGAAGGAACCACTGCAATCGATCAGAGCACTACAGAGGAAGTGACCCAAGCTCAGAGTACAAGTGGTTTGGCAACAACTACGGAAGTTTTGACTACAGGAGATATTACAAGCAGTGTCCAGAGTACTACAGATGGAACAGGAGTGTCCACACAGTCCGTTACCTCTACTGAGCCTTTCATCTCAACAACAGTTGAAGGAACTACTGCAATTGATCAGAGCACTACAGAGGAAGTGACCCAAGCTCAGAGTACAAGTGGACTGGCCACAACTTCTCAAGTATCTTTGACCACAGAAGATCTGACGAGTGCCCAAAGTACAGATGTAACAGAAGCTACCACACAGTATGTTACCTCTACAGAGCCTTTGATCTCAACAACAGTTGAAGGAACTACTGCAATTGATCAGAGCACTACAGAGGAAGTGACCGAAGCTCAGAGTACAAGTGGTCTGGCCACAACTTCACAAGTATCTTTGAACACAGAAGATCTGACGAGTGCCCAAAGTACAGATGTAACAGGAGTGTACACAGAGTCTGTTACCTCTACAGGGCCTTTGTTCTCAACAACAGTTGAAGGAACCACTGCAATCGATCAGAGCACTACAGAGGAAGTGACCCAAGCTCAGAGTACAAGTGGTTTGGCAACAACTACGGAAGTTTTGACTACAGGAGATATTACAAGCAATGTCCAGAGTACTACAGATGGAACAGGAGTGTCCACACAGTCCATTACCTCTACTGAGCCTTTCATCTCAACAACAGTTGAAGGAACCACTGTAATCGATCAGAGCACTACAGAGGAAGTCACTCAAGCTCAGAGTACAAGTGGTCTGTCCACAACTACGGAAGGTCCTTTGACCACAGAAGATCTGGCGAGTTCCCAAAGTACAGATGTAACAGAAGCCTCCACACAGTCTGTTACCTCTACAGAGCCTTTGAGTTCAACAACATTTGGACCAACCACAGCAATTGATGAAAGCACTACAGAGGAAGTGACCCAAGCTCAGAGTACAAATGGTCCGGCCACAACTTCACAAGTATCTTTGACCACAGAAGATCTGACTAGTGCCCAAAGTACAGATGTAACAGAAACTACCACAGAGTATGTTACCTCTACAGAGCCTTTGTTCTCAACAACAGTTGAAGGAACCACTGCAATCAATCAGAGCACTACAGAGGAAGTGACCCAAGCTCAGAGTACAAGTGGTCTGTCCACAACTACGGGAGGTCCTTTGACCACAGAAGATCTGACAGGTGCCCAAAGTACAGATGTAACAGAAGCCACCACACTGTCAGTTACCTCTACTGAGCCTTTCATCTCAACAACAGCTGAAGGAACCACTGTAATTGATCAGACCACTACAGAGGAAGTGACCCAAGCTCAGAGTACAAGTGTTCTGTCCACAACTACGGAAGGTCATTTGACCACAGAATATCTGACGAGTGCCCAAAGTACAGATTTAACAGAAGCTACCACACAGTCTTTTACCTCTACAGAGCCTTTGATTTCAACATCGGTTGAAGGGACCACTGGAATTGATCAGAGCACTATGGAGGAAGTGACCGAAGCTCAGAGTACAAGTGGTCTGGCCACAACTTCACAAGTAACTTTGACCACAGAAGATCTGACAAGTGCCCAAAGTACATATGTAACAGTAGCTACCACACAGTCTGTTACCTCTACAGATCCTTTGATATCAACAACAGTTGAAGAAACTACTGCAATTGATCAGAGCACTACAGAGGAAGTGACCGAAGCTCAGAGTACGAGTGGTCTGGCCACAACTTTACAAGTATCTTTGACCACAGAAGATCTGACGAGTGCCCAAAGTACAGATGTAACAGAAGCTACCACACAGTATGTTACCTCTACAGAGCCTTTGATCTCAACAACAGTTGAAGGAACCACTGCAATCGATCAGAGCACTACAGAGGAAGTGACCCAAGCTCAGAGTATAAGTGGTTTGGCAACAACTATGGAAGGTTTGACTACAGGAGATTTTACAAGCAGTGTCCAGAGTACAACAGATGGAACAGGAGTGTCCACACAGTCCGTTACCTCTACTGAGCCTTTCATCTCAACAACAGTTGAAGGAACTACTGCAATTGATCAGAGCACTACAGAGGAAGTGACCGAAGCTCAGAGTACAAGTGGTCTCTCCACAACTTCACAAGTAACTTTGACTACAGAAGATCTGACAAGTGCCCAAAGTACAGATGTAACAGAAGCTACCACACAGTATGTTACCTCTACAGAGCCTTTGATCTCAACAACAGTTGAAGGAACCACTGCAATCGATCAGAGCACTACAGAGGAAGTGACCCAAGCTCAGAGTACAAGTGGTTTGGCAACAACTATGGAAGGTTTGACTACAGGATATTTTGCAAGCAGTGTCCAGAGTACAACAGATGGAACAGGAGTGTCCACACAGTCCGTTACCTCTACTGAGCCTTTCATCTCAACAACAGTTGAAGGAACTACTGCAATTGATCAGAGCACTACAGAGGAAGTGACCCAAGCTCAGAGTACAAGTGGACTGGCCACAACTTCTCAAGTATCTGTGACCACAGAAGATCTGACTAGTGCCCAAAGTACAGATGTAACTGAAGCTACCACAGAGTCTGTTACCTCTACAGAACCTTTGTTCTCAACAACAGTTGAAGGAACCACTGCAATCGATCAGAGCACTACGGAGGAAGTGACCGAAGCTCAGAGTACAAGTGGTCTGGCCACAACTTCACAAGTAACTATGACCACAGAAGATCTGACGAGTGCCCAAAGTACAGATGTAACAGAAGCTACCACAGAGTCTGTTACCTCTACAGAGCCTTTGTTCTCAACAACAGTTGAAAGAACCACTGCAATCGATCAGAGCACTACAGAGGAAGTGACCCAAGCTCAGACTACCAGTGGTTTGGCAACAACTACGGAAGGTTTGACTACAGGAGATATTACAAGCAGTGTCCAGAGTACTACAGATGGAACAGGAGTGTCCACACAGTCCGTTACCTCTACTGAGCCTTTCATCTCAACAACAGTTGAAGGAACTACTGCAATTGATCAGAGTACTACTGAGCAAGTGACCCAAGCTCAGAGTACAAGTGGACTGGCCACAACTTCTCAAGTATCTTTGACCACAGAAGATCTGACCAATGCCCAAAGTACAGATGTAACTGAAGCTACCACAGAGTCTGTTACCTCTACTGAGCCTTTGATCTCAACAACAGTTGAAGGAACTACTGCAATTGATCAGAGCACTACAGAGGAAGTGACCCAAGCTCAGAGTACAAGTGGACTGGCCACAACTTCTCAAGTATCTGTGACCACAGAAGATCTGACTAGTGCCCAAAGTACAGATGTAACTGAAGCTACCACAGAGTCTGTTACCTCTACAGAGCCTTTGTTCTCAACAACAGTTGAAGGAACCACTGCAATCGATCAGAGCACTACGGAGGAAGTGACCGAAGCTCAGAGTACAAGTGGTCTGGCCACAACTTCACAAGTAACTTTGACTACAGAAGATCTGACAAGTGCCCAAAGTACAGATGTAACAGAAGCTACCACACAGTATGTTACCTCTACAGAGCCTTTGATCTCAACAACAGTTGAAGGAACCACTGCAATTGATCAGAGCACTACAGAGGAAGTGACCGAAGCTCAGAGTACAAGTGGTCTGGCCACAACTTCACAAGTATCTATGACCACAGAAGATCTGACGAGTGCCCAAAGTACAGATGTAACAGAAGCTACCACAGAGTCTGTTACCTCTACAGAGCCTTTGTTCTCAACAACAGTTGAAAGAACCACTGCAATCGATCAGAGCACTACAGAGGAAGTGACCCAAGCTCAGAGTACAAGTGGTTTGGCAACAACTACGGAAGGTTTGACTACAGGAGATATTACAAGCAGTGTCCAGAGTACTACAGATGG